>JBAMAX010000885.1:0-273259 GCA_037043745.1 Chymomyza amoena | reverse complement strand
AGTATCTTTTTAAAATACTGAACAGAAAGGGTAAAAAGAAATAAAAGAGATAAGTTATCGATTGAGAAAGTTTTAACGATAAAAGATCAGCATAGTTTTGTTTCTTACGCTCACATGAGCCTTTCTCTAGGGTAGCAAAATGTAGCAATATTTACATGTAATTCAATTTCATCAATATTCAAGTCAAAATTCTGTTGAATGACAAAACTTTTCCGCAATACCAAAACAAAGGTGTTCATACAGCTGAATATTGCTCAGCTGATTTAGATCAATGAACAACTCTATAATACTTTTTATAGGGTATCAATAACAAACATGTGTAGCACTTCATTAAAAATGCGGCATTGTTGCTGAGGCAGCAACCTGACTTGGTTTGGTTTAAGCCCTCTCAGAGCGTGGGAGCCAACAACCTAAGCCCAAGTTAATGACATGTTAAGTGCATGGGCAACGTCAAATGCAATTTGTTGCCTTTGTTATGCAACTTAAGTGACAACTTTTAAGCGTATTACAAACTTCTTACACTTGCTATGTAATAGGTGAACCCAGGGCTGCAAGAAAGTCTAAAACGAGATCAGTTTATGCACGGTTACCCGGATATTATAGCAATGATAACCGATGAAAGAACCAGCTTATGAACTCGAGCGCTCCTTTTGCAATGAGGGCTTAGCATAGAAACGGACGTGATCAGTTTATGCATGGTTACTCGGAACCGAGGAAAGATTCAGCTCATGAATTCGAGCGCTCCTTTGCGTGGATGGACGTACATATAAGTGGAATGCAACTGGGCAAAACGAGATCAGTTTATGCACGGTTACCCGGAACCGAGCTCATAAATTCGAGCGCTCTTTTGCCAAAGAGGGTTCAGTTTATAAATGGAATGGACGTACATTTATAAAGAATGCCTCAGGGCTGCCAGTAACCCCGAAACGAGAGACGGTTACCCGCCACCGAGGAATACACCAGCTTAAAAATTTGAGCGCTCTTTGTCAAAAAGGGTTCTGCTTAGAAATGGACTGGAGTTTATTTTTGCGGATCCATAAAGAACTTGGGTCTTGGAATCGAGTCCAAGACCTCATTACAAAAATGATCATTCTTGGTTTAAATTTCTTCTCATCTTTATTATCGATTCATACAAAAATATCTATTAATTAGATTCGTTTCCCTTTGACATCTTAAGAAAAAAAATGATTGATTTGTTAGTAGACAATAGCAAAGACTTAGACTTTGTTTGTTGCCAAAATTTCAAAACAAGCACGATACTTTTCTTTTACGCTGCGGATTAAAATAAAAATTTCAAACACGCCATCCACACCTCATAAAAGATCTCTGATATTTGCAACCCTGCCTGTAATGCAACAAAAAGTTCTAAAAAAAGATCAAGTAGCCAGTCAGTCAGTCACAACTTCTTTCGTCTCAATTGAGAGAACAGCAAAAACTTAACTCAATTTAGAACGATAACAAACCCTAGGCTTAAGTATGGCAAGCTTCAAGCTCGTCTTGATTGAGTCAGGTCAAAAGAATTTAAATGGAAATTGTGTAAACGCGTGCGTGCATGTTTAGAGCAAGAGTCAGAGAGATAAAGCGGGAACGGGTAGACGACACACTGAAGCACCTCCATAGACATCAACAAACGGAAGCCTCAAGACGCATTTTTCAGCGTAACTGTCAAATAAAACCGAGAGAGGCTCGAATCATACTCATAATGACGGCAGCATTTGCATAAATTATTTCTAAAAGTTGTTTTGTTGAGATAGACAATTTAGATACTGTAAAGCAGCTTACGGAATGGGGTAGATACACTTAAAAAAATATGTGACAAACTGTCAATTAAACATAAAGGCTTTGAAACTATTGTTGCTACTATTGCAAACTTTAGCTAGGTTCAGTGGGGATCAATTAAGAAGTAATTAGAAATGAAAGTAACTCGAAAAGTTCTAAAGAAACAACAATTGGTTTTAATTGGTAAGGGCACAGGAAGAGGTAGAAACTTGGATGCCATTAATTGAAAACAAGCTTTTGGCGAATTTGTCGAAAAATTTATTAATCTTTAAAGAAATTGAATGTTGTGCTTTTAGGCAATTATTTAGGAATTTATAGTAGATATAAAATCACTGTAGACTTCTATTTCGGAAATATGGCCGTCTGAATAGCATAATAAAACAAAAGACGACGCAGTAGGTCCAAGTGCTGCATTATCTAATATATATTTTAAAGATCTCTTTAAGGTCCGTATATCCGTCACTTCCTACAAAAAATGTATCAATCTTAC
Organism: Chymomyza amoena; assembly: GCA_037043745.1. Lineage (NCBI taxonomy): Eukaryota > Metazoa > Arthropoda > Insecta > Diptera > Drosophilidae > Chymomyza > Chymomyza amoena. The sequence goes on along the minus strand of JBAMAX010000885.1, from coordinate 270,990 downwards.
TTTTGGAATTCTGGGCTGAACTTAGCTGTTATAAGAACTGTGGTTTAATTCGCTTGGGTTGAGGTCGATTATCTTTGATGTAAGCTATTAAGAAATTGTTTCGAAAATAGGACTGGATGAATAAACTTAACACTTGTGTCGCAGCGCTGTAAAAAATAATATCTATTCTAAAGAAGTTGACGTATAGATTGTAAGGCCTATAGAAACTTCAGGTAATATAACAACATTTTAATCCTTATCCCATTACTAGTCTCTTCAAAAGGTAATAGGGGAGTAATATATTCCAGGAAACCAGATCTAACAATATGATAAAAGCAATACGAGTTACTTGAGTTCCCATTTGCCTAGCTAGCTAAATTTACTTTCTCTCTGGGGTTCCTGGACTTCTAAAAGAATTGTACGCATTTTTAACTAGGCAACACACCTTCCTTAATGACCCTCCAAAATAGAGTATTAAGCCAGATGCTAGGAAAACACTTATGCTATAACTCCTTCCTCTTAAAAGCAGGAGCTCTGCCACCTGTTTGCTTTGCTCACAATTTCTATTCGTTCATTTTTTCAAATCGGATTTCCTTATTTATTTCATATGTACTGGCACTTAAGCGGCACACAAATTGCTGCAAAGTCTCTGAAAACCGGCAAAAATCAAGCCTACCCACTTATTGTATGACATGTAATTATTATTACCTCACCGACAATTTGATTTCTGTCATTGTTGTTGCTACTTGTACTATAGTTGTTGTTGTACAATTGCGTAAAATAACTTTAAAAAAATGGTTAAAAACATAATCGCCATGAAAAGTGGCCAAAAACGAGTTACCAAAAACAGCTGCAAAGTTATTGACATCCTCAAGAATAGACTTGTATATAATATATATTTACAAGCAAAAAAAGCTATTAAGGTGTTGACCTTTTAGGGGCATGACGAACGTTGCATGCCGGGCCTGCTAATAAAGCATCCATCCATTAATTTAAACAAAAGAATGTACAACAATTATACAGCTGGTTGCCATGGACTATTGGCAAAACTTGACCTAAAAACCGAAATGCCAAAAGCGGCTGACGTTCAAAAAGGCTGTTAACTGGGCTCATATGCGAATGCGTTGGACCATTAAAGAAAAAAAAAGAAAGTTTTTCATTTAACAACAAAAGCATATAAAACAAAAACAAAATTCAAAAGCAAATAAATCTAACAAAAGCATAGCCACAATAAGAGTAAAAGTGGCACGCAATTTAAAATCGATTTTTGCACAAGTTCTCTTTTATTTTTGGCAATTGTCAGTCTGAAAGAAACAAAATACGAGGGTAGGTTAAAAAGTAAGCGGCTTAGATGAAGTGCAAAAAAATTGGTAAATATTTTGTTTTTGTTTTAGATGATTGCTAACAAGATTGAAGCCATCTGTGCCACCATAAGTAGTTATGACAGGAGCTGATGGAGTATAAAAATGTTTCAACAAATTTTATTAATGATTGGTCATGGATGATTCAATAAGAAAGCCGCTGCCAGATGTTTGCCTTGATTGCTCACTCCAGCCCATCATGAATAAATTAAAGGAGTGGGCTCTTTCTGACAAGGCGAAGACAAACAAAGGCAAGGCCGGATTTTTTTGATCAAGGCATTATAATAAAAAGAATGTATTATTTTTGGGTAATGAGTGTTGTAGCAAGTTGTAAGCTTACCACCTTATTTGCGCTGCGAAAACAAAAAAATGGGTTGGAAGAACTTATTTCGAAAATGGCACCACAAAATTTAGATTTAGTATATATTAAAAGAAAAAATACTAGCCGATTTCTTTTCAGCCCACCCTCGTACCACTCTGAAATGCACAGCCCCAATCAGTCTGCTGTATGAAGCTGGCAACTGGGAACTGGAAACTACCTCATAAATGGTAAACGATTTCTGCTACGTGAGTGAAGGTCATGTAAAAACTAATGGAAAAAGTGAAGCGGCAAAAAATAAATGGAAGCTATTGGAGTGTTGCAAAAAACAACTTATCTTTGAAATACGTGAGATTTTGATAAAAAGCGACACCTAGTAGATAAGTAAACGATAAACCCGACACTAAACAATCGACGGGCACGACAAATGCACAATCGCAGCAACAACAATAAAGCATAACCTGATAAGTGGCAAAGTGGCAAGTTTGAGTGTTCTAGATTCAAACGATGCAAAAACAAAGCACACGTGCAACATCAACGTGGTAATCTTAGTAGAAGTGGTTTAGGTGGTGTCCAATAGAAGCTGATAATTCGAGCGTTTGGGTAAACATACATAGTACATAAGTCGTCTGCCAGATGCTATGTTTAAGCTTGCAACCATGTGTACATAAACACATAAGTAGCCTGCAGTAAACATAATGTAAAGAGATGAGCTGTCATCACAAAACTGAAGTTTAGATGCTCTTACGTAAAAATGGTTTCATGAGCGACACTGTAAAGTGATATGCGTTCAATTTGTTTATGGGATAATAAGGATAGGGAATATTCTTGCGCAATCGAAAGTATTTATATTAATATTCTATATCCCTTAACGATTTAAAGATTGGAAATTTCTGCAAAAAGTATCTCCAGGGCGTATTTTCATTTCAATGTACAATACTTACAGTCTTGGTATCGGATGCGAAATCCGGCACAAACCAGAATAGAATCACTTCTTTAGACTGGAGGAGTGAGAGAAAGCTTCTTGGTGTAAATATAAGTAAAAGGTATTTTTTTTTTTTGGGGAACGTAGATAAAACTTTACTGAAGATAAGCTGCGATTATGATTGCTTTTTCTAGAAGATATTTAACCTGCTTTATTTACTTAGCATATCATTTTGGTCTACGCTTTAATTAGAAAAGTGCCCTAAACCACGTTAAACTAACCTTCAACCTAAAAGCAATTCCAGAAAAAGTTTAAAATTCTTTAGATTAGATTTTTAAAATATGACTTTAGGCAAATACACATAGAGATTTCTCACATGGTTTTAAAATTTATTCTTTTGCTAAATAGAAGAGATTATCAAGCATTTCGAACGATATTTTTACGATTCGATAAAACATGCAGCTGTTGTTGGTTATAGAAAGCTTTATAAGACGCCTTAAAATTGGCTTTAAAAGAAAGTCATAAAGGAGAGACATACCAAATTAGCTTCGTGTTAACTGCGAAGAATTGCTTAAATTTCTTCAAAGTGCATAGGCCAAAAATCTTAGAAAAATAAATAAGCCTGTTAAAGGGTAAACTTAAAAGCAAACACATAGCGAAGCTGGTTTTTCAAGCCTTCAAAACCTTCAAGGTTGGCCGGCCCAGTGTCAGTGTGCTTGGACGGAGCTGAAGTAAATGCGCTGTCTAAAGCGGCGGCGCACACTGGTACACAACTAATTGGTTACTGATAAAATGAAAGCGTGTGATAAGTACATAAACTAAAAGAATTGTTTATAGATCATTGCAAGTGTGTCAATATGGTTTTATGACTTGTTGATATGTACGATAAGCATGTCAAAACACGTTCAGCGCTTCTTTTTTTTTAATTTTCTAGCAATTTTTACCACTGTATCTAACTTTAAGAGACTTAAGTGCAAACTTGTTTTGAGCGTAAACTGTATTTTAATGAGATGTGTTGGGTTGTTTTTGTAATTTTTTTTTTGCTTCTGCTTGTTTTGAATTCTATTAAAATAAATTTTCCAATAGGAACAGAATGCGGTGGGCTGTGTTTTAGGGATGAACAGGAGTAAGGAAATTTAAAGATATACCAAACACCTTCAAAGTAAATTTGGTATTTATTTTAAGCCTTGTTTTTTTTACCATTATAGCTCTATTATTGTTATACAGAGACCATAATGTTCGATTTTGATTAGCAGCAATTTAGTTAATTGTAATTTTAAAAGTACAAGAAAAAATCTTAAGAATTGTAAAATTTTAGTATCACCCCGTTCCAGAGTTTACAATAATTTTTCTGACTTATTCCGGCGTTTTAAAAAAATATATTTCCATCTCTCCCACTTAAGTATAATTTATCCAGCCAGTCACTATTCCTCCCGAACTTTTCAAATTCATCGTGTAATTTTTTAATTTTTATTCTACTTTTTTTAATTACCGTATTTGGATTATATATTTGTACAAGCCTTGTAGTATTTTTGTTTAATTAATGATTCAGTTCTCAAGAAAAGTTTGGCAGAAGATTCCTACAGGTTTTTCACTACAAAATTTTATAAACTAGCGAGTAATCTCAGAACCTGATAGTAATCTTAGAACACAGCAAAATTCCGAAATCTTGAAAAAATAGTGCCTATCCTATCACCCGTCATATTTCCCTGACGATCCCATCACTAGTTTGTTCTTTTGAGACTCACCTTTTGACTCCAAACTGTCAGCTGTGACGACAGCAATATGTTGCAGACATGTGTGGGGCAATAGCAGCAGCAGCACCGGCAGTTGCAACTGGAAAAGCGCCCGAAGCATTTTCACGATGCGGCAATATATTTATCTTGTATGTTTAAGAATCCAGCGCAGCAATGTTGTTGTTGGAGTTATCGTTGTTGTTGTGGTTATTTGCTGAGCATAAGTTGTTCTTGGCATTCGTTGTCTCCCTAACTGCAGCCAAATATGGTGACATCACTTCCCGTACGTATCCCGAACCCAAACAACTTGCCTGTGGGAGCAAGATCTCTCTTAAAAGCAGCGCAGTTTTATTATTTGCATACAAATTGCTGAGGGCTGCATTTTTTTTCAATACAAACACACAAACACACTTAAGAGCCACGACGCGAAAAAGAATTAAAATTAAAAACAGGATGCGCTTTGGCCATTCATAAAAACAAATGCAAGTCGCGAGAAATAACAAATAGTGAGCGAAAAAAAAAATCAGACACACGCTGCCCTCCCGCGCGCTTATAAAGTGCTATAAACAAAAGCTGATAATTTATTTTTCTTATACAAATCTTAACGGTATGATAGCTGCTGGTTTTGTTTTTGTTGCTGGTTTTTGCTGCTTCTTATGTTCGTGCTGCTTCTTCTTGCTTTTATATATTTTGTTGTGCTTATTCTTTGCGCTTTGTTGTTGCAACCTTTTTTTCTATTGGAATTTTTTTTTTCGGCTATGCCTTAAATGCGTTTTTATTGCTAGATAATACACTCACTGCACACAAATATTTAAACTAATATTATTTTAGCTGTAAATGCGTATGTTTGAATTAGATTAAAGGCGTTTAATTAAATTAATTCCACACTTTTCGTTGTTTTGCACGCACACAGAACGCCGCGCATATCGACTTGCCAACCGCTCAAATTCTCGATTTTTTTCACACTAAAACAGAATTGAGCAAACAAAAATGCGGAGAGCATTGAACAACAGAAAATGTTAAATGTTTAACAGCTGCTCGGCTAATGTGGCGCGGTTAGCAGAAACAGCTGTTTTTTGTTAACAGAACGAGTGCGTTAAAAGTTTAACATAACAGACAAAATGTTTGCTTAAACATTAGTTGAATAAAAATTTGTATTTTTATTAATATATTGTTATTGTAAAATTGTAAGCCATAATGCTTATATACAAAATCCTACAATATTTACGTTTATCAGATAAAAAGTATTTAATTATTAGTGCTCGCTTACAAAAGGAGCCAAAATAGTTGTTAAATAAAAAGGAAATAAATAATAAATATTTTAAAATTAATATTTTGTTTATTAAACAGAATTATTATTTACAAGTGAAAAAAAATTAGTGTTTAGTATTTGGCTTGCAAAATAAAATGTATAATTTTTGGAGCTAGGCGCATTAATTAAAAAAGAATTTGTAATTTTAGAAAAAATAAAAAAAATTTAAAAGTAAATAGATTGTATAGAAAATATGTGTCTATGTTAATAAAAAAAAAAACCTATATTATATATGAAAAACTATGCGTTTCTTAAAACAGAATCAATATTATTAGCAATAACTTTTAAGCATTACATTAATAATAATTAAATTTACTTTTCATAAAGAATAAATCACTTAAATACATAGTTTTTTTAAGTTTAAGTGTTTTTAAATTAATTTTAAAATATTTTGGCTTATTTTGCTTGCAAAAAAAAAATACTTTTAAAAATAAAAATAAGATCAATAGAACAATATGCTTGAAAATTAGGTTTACTTTTTTATAATGAATATTTTTTATTAAAAATTATAAACAAAAATACAAGTATGAAGAAATTTAGTCAAAACTTTAAACAAAATAAAGGTTTATATAAAACACTTTGTAGTTACTTTTCTTTAATACAAATAAAAGAAGTTGATTTAAATTTACTATTTATATTTAAAACTTTAGTTTTAATACAGTTTAAATAAGTTTTTACAAATTAAAATAGTTGTACAAAAAAGAAAATAAAATATTTATAGAAATAATTTATTATAGAAATATTTTGTTTATGAAAAAATTTAAATAAGCTTTTATATATACAAGTATGAAGAAATTTTGTCAAAAATTTAAACAAAATATAGATTTATATAAAACACTTTGTACTTACTTTGTTTCAAAACAAATAAAAGAAGAAGATTTAAGTTTACTAGTTATATTTTAGATTTTCATATGAATTGCACAAAAAAGAAAAAATATTTATAGAAATAATTTATTATAGAAATATTTTGTTTATGAAAAAGATTAAATTAGCTTTGTTATATTTTTATACACATAACAATATACCTTTAGTATTTATTGATTGAATTACATGATTTTTTAAATTATAATGAATATATTTTGATTTTGAAAATGCAAATCTAGGTCAAAGCAAAATTTTTAAAATTCCGGCAAATAAACCGCATCCAGTTGTTATTAATTTAAGAATAAATTAAAACAAAATTAAAATTGTAAAAAGAAAAAAAAATATTTAATTTGCATAGTTTTGGAAAAATAAAAAAGCTTTACAACTGCAAGACGTCCAAAAAATTTTAATTTTTTTTTTATATTTAGTTATATTTATAAATTTATATACTAAAACGTTAAATAAGCTAAAGTTCTATATTGCTCTGGCTGCAAGCATTTCTTATTTCGATTTAATTTTTAAACTACTAATTAAATAAAAAAAAATAAAATATATAATTTATAATAAAGGTTATTTTTTTCTGCAATTACGAAAATTTGTATGGGATTCAAATTTTCTGTTTAATTCTTGTAGTTAACATTGTGCTGTTAACAACTTGTATGTTAACAGAGCTAAAAAGCAAAACAGCTGACTCTGCTTGGAACTGGTTCAATAAATTTGTTTAACAGCTGTTGGTGCTGCCAACTTAATTGGTTGGTTATATTGCACTGGTTTGTGTCAATGGTAACAAATGGTTGTAAAATAGGATGAATCTTAATTTTTGAATTGTCAAATGTGTCATTATTGCAGATAGTCCAAAAAATCAATTTAAAGTACATAATTTTAATTTTTTATATTAGAAAGTAGGTTTACATAAAGCTTGTTTTAGTAGGACTTCAGTATATGGATTTTAATAAAATTTTGTCTCCATATAATATATTATATATAGTAGTCCATGTATAGGATAATATTAGGTTGTCAAAAAAGTCTTACGGTATTTCCGCAAGCTTGTCTTTGCAAGCGCGTAGTTCTAGTTGTATTCGTCGCATCGGTTCACGCTAGAGCTTTTTGGAAAAGCTTTTCACGTGCTAACACGTGTTTGATTAATTGTTGTTTGCTTTTAGTCGTTCGTGAGTTATAGCGTCGCAAACATGGAGCAAAATAAAGAGAAAATACGGCATATTTTACAGTACTACTACGATAAAGGCAAAAATGCATCTCATGCTGCCAATAAAATTTGTGCAGTTTATGGACCCAAAACAGTTTGGATTCCATTTCCACCGCACAACGATGGTTTCAACGTTTTCGTTCTGGTGCAGAGGTGATCGAAGATGCGCCACGGTCCGGAAGGCCTGTTGTCGAAAATTGCGATAAAATCGCTGAATTGATCGAAAGAGACCGGCATAGTAGCAGCCGTAGCATCGGCCAAGAGCTGGGCATGAGTCATCAAACCGTTATAAACCATTTGAAGAAGCTTGGATTGAAAAAGAAGCTCGATGTATGGGTGCCACACGACTTGACGCAAAAAAACATTTTTGACCGTATGGATGCATGCGAATCGCTTCTGAATCGCAACAAAATCGACCCGTTTTTTAAGCGGATGGTGACTGGCGATGAAAAGTGGGTCACTTACGACAACGTGAAGCGTAAACGGTCGTGGTCGAAAAGCGGGGAAGCTGCCCAGACGGTGGCCAAGCCTGGATTGACGGCCAGGAAAGTTCTTCTGTGTGTTTGGTGGGATTGGCAGGGAATCATCCACTATGAGCTGCTCCCCTATGGCCAAACGCTCAATTCGGACATGTACTGCCAACAACTGGACCGCTTGAATGCAGCACTCATGCAGAAGAGGCCATCTTTGATCAACAGAGGCCGAATTGTCTTCCATCAGGACAACGCCAGGCCACACACATCTTTGGTGACGCGCCAGAAGCTCCGGGAGCTCGGATGGGAGGTTCTTTTGCATCCACCGGATCTCGCACCAAGTGATTACCACCTATTTCTGTCCATGACGAACGCGCTTGGTAATCGGAAGTTGTCCACAAGAGAGTCCTGTGAAAATTGGCTCTCCGAGTTTTTTGACAATAGGGAAGCGAGCTTCTATAAGAGGGGCATTATGAAGTTGGCATCTCGTTGGGAAGTCGTCATCGAACAAAACGGCGCATATTTGACTTAAATCGCATTATTATAACCAATTTTATGAACAATTGAAAATTCAATAAAAATACCGCAAGACTTTTTTGACAACCTTATACATGCAGGTCCAACATGATCTCTATTCTTTTTGATGTATTCAGTATTATCCGGATCACACGATAGAGTACTAAGCAAAAAATGCGATTAAGGGCATTCTGCTAGCCTCGCCTTAAAAATTTTGAGCCCATATAGTGATAATAGTAAGTCAAGGTTTCTATTTGTGGATGTTGAACAATGTAACCACCAAGAAGCGGAAATGGTAAAAACATGATTGCATATCTCGACCCCAAACGTTCCCAATTCAACATTCCTTTCCATTTTTTACAACATTCCACGAAAAAACTATTTTTTTTAATATAAAATATAATTTTTAATGCCGATTATAATTTATGTTTACATTTGCTTTAGTTATAAACAATAATTATCTAAGTATTATATATTTATGCTAATAAAATTATTGTAAAATTAAAAAAAAACAAAACGACATTTAACAATTAAACTTTACACTTAAAATTAGGCAATAAAATACTTGCATATAGGACTTAGTGCTTAACAATGGAACACCACACAGTATCTTACATAGCTTAAAGTTTTCTCTAACTTTAACACAACCACTTAATTCTTCTTGCCATTAAGTCGATCCTGAATCTCCTGCAGACTCAAGCCCTTGGTCTCCATGACCACAAAGAGCACAAAGAAGAAGGCCACCACACAAAAGCCGGCAAACAGCCAGAAGGCATAGTAGGAGCCCAGCGCATCTAGCGCAGGATACCAGCGTGTGACCACAAAACCAAGTACCCAGCAGGTAGAGGCCACCATGGACGAAGCCACCGACTTGACATTTGCCGGAAACATCTCGCCTAGCACCGCCCAGGGCAGTGGTCCGAAACCAGTACAATAGACTATGTTATAAAGCACCAGCGCCGGCACTGGCATCCAAATGACACTGGATACATCGCCCACAACCAGCTGCATGTAGAAGAAAGCGCCCAGCGCTGCCAGACCCACAGACATTACGGAGGCCGAAGTAAGCAACATGACCTTGCGTCCCAAGCGATCGGCCACAATGGGCGTTAGACCTGAAGAACCCACCTGCACGCAGCCTATGATAATGGTGGCTATGGCAGGATCCAAACCTGTATTGGCGCTGGCAAAGATGGACTGACTGTTGAAGAGCACCACATTAATGCCCGAGAGTTGCTGGAAAGCAATTAAGCCAGCTGATATAAACAATGCCTTGCGATTGCCGGGATTCTTGAATAGATCCATAATAGTGCCTTTGCTGGCCATGGCTTCCTCCACATTGGCTTGTATGGTGGCCATTTCATCGTGCACAGCCTCAGCGCTCTGACCACGCAGAAATTGTAGGGAGCGCACTGCGTCCGTCTTACGACCCTTGCCGGCAAAATAATAAGGACTCTCGGGCATAAAGAAGAAGACCACATCGAAGATAATGGGCACAACTATGCAGCACCATTGCAGCGCCATATACGAGACATAGGGACCAATGGCATAGACATACAAGATGCCAGCTGTGGAAGGAACACAATATAGAAATGTGGCTGGATGCAGTCACTACGCTTAATACTTACACACAATAAACAGCTGCATGAGTGAGCCGGTGGCACCACGCACATTATCCGTGGCTATTTCACCCACATACATAGGCTGCACAGTCATGACAAAGCCCACGCCAAAGCCCTGTATCAGACGTGATAGATACAGCACCCAAACCTCTGAGGCAACCATATTAAGTATAAAGGCCAGCACAAAAAATACGGAACTAGAAAGCAACACCCATTTGCGTCCAATGCGATCGGCCAAAGGACCTGCAACAAATGGTGCTACCAAAGCGCCTAAGGCAATGATTGAGGCAATCCAAGCATCTTCCTCGGAATTGATGGGTCTGCTAAGCGGTGAATCTGAGGTATCTAAAGATTTTAGTTTGGGACCAATGGGTGAGGTCCAGCCCAGGCAGGTGCCTACCGCAAAGGCAGACAAGTTGGCTGTGATAAATAGTAAAAGTAAATAGTTTAGCTGTGAAGTTTATTAAGCATACGCCTAGTGTGTTTACCTGCGACAGCGGCCAAAAATATGCGTCCAGTCTTAACCGGCTCCATGTTGCGCGCAAAGCTGTCACTTATCTGAAAGGGACTCACTTCTGTATAAGAGTACTTTCGCGTTTCCTCGACTTGGCTCATTTATGGCTTCTGACTTGCTCGCGTCTAGCAGCTGTTCATAAAAACAAAAAAAAAAGAAACTTTTTAATTCATGCAAACATTCATTCATTAATTGTGCACAACATTTGTAATTCAATAGCTTAGACAAAACAATTTAATATTTAATAGTTTTTAAGCATAGTAACTAAAAGTATCTGACAGATAAAAGTGCTGCAGCAATAGTTTGGGCGCAAGCTTCTTAGACAAATAAACAATGGAATATTACGCATACGCCGCGTGAACGCATTATCATTTTTGCGCAGTTTTTGATTTATTTTCGACTGTGTGTGTATATAAGACCAAATGGGTGCATATGTTTATATACTTGATGTATATATTTACATGTTTTGTAAATTTCCGCCGCTATTGTAGGGAAATTAAATGAATTGCGTACAAAAACATGCTGTAAATATTAATTTAAATTTAATTGTTGCTTTTGTTTAACCCTTGTGTTAGACTTTGGGTTAAATTGACACAATTTTAAAATATTGTGGTTAAAATTTGTTGTACAATAAATTAATATTTTTTGTATAAATATAATAATTAAAGCCAAATTAAAAAAAAAATCGAATTGAAAACCTATTTGAAAATCAAAGCTTTCAATTTAATCTAAATTATTGTTTTAAAAAGCAATTAAAAAATATTTTTTTCTCTAGTCAGATGCGTATTTAGACTCAGGACATGCCGCCGAACATATTCTAAGAATCTAATTAAATTCGTTGTTGAAAATAAAAATTTTTATTCTAATTTGAATTGTTGTTTCCAAAATCAAATAAAAAAGTATTAGAACTTGCCGTTAAATATTTTCAAAAAATCTAATTAAATCCTATTTGAAAATCAAAATTAATATTCTAATTTAAATTACGGTTTCAAAACGCAAAAAAAACGTATAATTTTTCTCTACTCAGATGCGTATTTAGATTCAGGATATGCCGCCAAACGTTTTCTAAAAATCAAATTAAAATCCCTATTTGAAAATCAAAATTTTTATTCTAATTTAAGTTATGTTTCAAAAACATAAAAAAGTTATTATTTTTTTCTAGCCAGATGCAAATAAAAGCGGTTTCGTGCTAAGGAATAAATTAAATTTTATTTTTTTTTTTAGTTTAACAATTCATAGCGCAAAACGTAACGTAAAACGTAACGATTGCGACAATGTTTGAAAAAAATCCTATCTTTTTTGGAACTTTCCAATATTAATTTTAAAATATTTATAAATTTCATTCTAAATTTAAATATGGTCTGGTAATGTATAAAATCCGATTTCACTAAAGACTATGCCATCTATGTGTGACTCCCCCCAGGGGTCAACCGATGTAACCTAACCTAATATATTAAACACAAAAGTGTTAAAGTATTGCCGATTATTAATGTACGTCATCAGAATTTATTAAAGAGCAGAAAAAAAATGCGATAAGCAAAAAAAATTAAGGAAAACAACTAAATGAGCGCGTCAAATTTTGCTATCAACAAAATTTAGTTTCAGTTACAATATTGTTTACTCTTAGTTTTTTAAAGCTCAATTTATCACAAGTTATCGTATCTGCTTTTTTAGTTGCTAATGAGCATAGAGCACAATTTAAAGTTCATTAGAAAAAGTTTTATTTAAGCACTTTTTAAACAAACAAAATTAAAAACAACTTGTGTGGGATTTTTTTTTGGTAATTATTGTAGCAATTGCCACATTATTGTTGATAGGTAATTTAATTTATTGTGTAATACAAACAAATTTTCCACTATTTTATGATTAGATTCGTGGTATTCGTTAAATTGTAGTAAGGAGAATCAAAAAAAGCTGAGCTATGAGAAAGAGCAATCTGTAGGGTATTTACCTTAGCATTTTTTGGCATTTATTATTTTATATTTATTTAATTATTTACAATAATAATTATAGTTAAAAAGTAATCTATACTATATATATATAAGCGAAAGTGGTGTTAGTTACACTATTTATAACTCAAGAACGGATGAACCGAATTGGCTGAAAATTGGTGGAGAGGTAGCTTAGAACCAGGAGACGGACATAGGATATTTTTATCGCGTTCGACCGTGTTTCCGTGAAGTCACTATAAAACGTGGTATAACAAAAACGCATCCGACACGGAATAATAAAACACAAAAAATCACTAATCGTAATTTTGTCTTTGGTTAAGTGTGGTAAAAAATTTTACAATTATAAAAATGACAGCTAAACGTAATTTTGTCCATGGTTAAGTAGAAAATTTATTAATATAAATTTTGAAAGAAATGTATGATTATCAGTAATTTGCATTCTTTTTAAATCATTAGTAACAAGACTTATCAATGAGTATTGAATTACTTTGTTGTTCTCCTTAAATTGGGCTTTCAAACCCAAAGTAGGGCAGCACAACGTCTGCCGGGCTTACTAGTAATTTACATAAAAAAAAATGGCGGACGTAAAGTCGGGCGCGGACGACTTTAGGATACCCTGTACCACTAGCTTGTAATAAAGTCCGATTTCTTCACAAAAAACCAAAAAACAGAAGAATTTTTAAGCTCGAACCTATGGGAGCTATATGATATAGTCAACCGATTTCAATAAAATTTGACACAGTGCTTAAATACCTTAAAAAAGATATGAATGCCAAATTTATTTCAAATATCTTTACAAACAAACAAAACACATCGAATTTTGTATAAAAAACGTGTTTTTGGACCGATTGGTCCTATGGGAGCTATATGATCTAGTCAAACGATTTGGATTAAATTTGGTACAGTGCTTAGAAACTATAAAATACTCACTAATGTCAAATTTGGTCCCAATATCTTAACAAACAAACGAAACACAACAAATTTTGTTAAAAAATCGTTTTTTTGGAAGATCGGACCTATGGGAGCTATATGATATAGTCAACCGATTTTGTTCAAATTTGGCACATTGCTTAAGTGGTCTAAAAAATTTCCAAACGCCAAATCTGGTTAGGATATCTTTATTAAAAAACGAAATATAGCGATTTTTTCTTTAAAAAAGTTATTTTGGCCGATCGGTCCTATGGGAGCTATATGATAAAGTCAACCGATTTCGATCAAATTTGGTACAGTGATTGGGAACTATAAAAAACTTTCGTATATCAAATTACGTTACGATATCTTCATAAACAAACGAATTATTCATCTAAAACGCTTTTTTTTTGTCGAGGTCGTCTCAAACACCCCCATGGGAGCTATATAATTTATCCTCGATATCAAAAAAATTAAATAAACTTGCCTCCTATGGAATAATATGGGATCTAATGTGAAAGTTTGGTAACTCTAGCTCTTACCATCTCTGAGATCTAGGCGTTCACACGGACAGACGGACGGACGGACAGACGGACATGGGTATATCGACTTCTCTATTCACCCTGATCATATTTTAGGTAACTTTGGGGTGTCTCCGACGTCTCCTTCTATATGTTACATACATTTTCGGCTTGCACAAACTAACCCTTGGTACCATACGGTACAGGGTATAAAAAGTTAGTACTGGCTACTCAGGCCTTCGTGATGTTTTGATAAGCTTTAAACTATTTATTATATATTTAGCTCCGTGAAGGGAATTCATACGAGCCATTTTATTAAGTTTTGAATTGATTGAGCTACAATGAGTCTAAGGCCATCTCAAAAAACCCTTAAAGTTCCAGGCAAATCTAGGGAGTATACAAATGGTAGTACTCTATATCGTCATTTAAATCCTCTAACCGATTCATATGAAAGTGCTTGGATAAAAACAGCTGCATAAAAATAAAAATAGATGGCTTCCTGAAATTCCATGTATATAATAAAGAATATAACAAAGCTGAGTTGTCCTTAGATTATAAAATATTAATTCTTTTAAAAAAATAATTTTTATCGACATCTCTTGCCCTATGACGGAACGATACGCATCGTGATGAGATCAGAAAATAAATTTATAAGTCCAAAAATTCATTATAAAAATTCAAATTAATATTGAAAAAAGCCAAAAGAGCCAACCAAATATTGGTGACCCACAATTTGGATTTTATCAAGGAAGTCAAAGATGTCTTAAGATAGGATAAGCGAACGAGGACACAAAACTTTCGGAAGAGTGTTTATTAAATATGCATTACAGTCGAAACTTATGATATAGAAAGAGTCAAGCAAAATGGGATCTACAAAGATATAAGGTTAAGCGGCGAGCTTCTTGAAGTATTTGTGAAGACACGAAAAAACAAACTTTATTAAAAAGTTTGGTAGAATTAAAAATAACGATTTCAAGTTAACGCAAGAATAGCAGGATTCTTAAATGGAATCTTATTAGGGGAAGTCACTAAAATAAGGGGGCAGTCGGATATTTAAGTCTAATTATAAGCCAAAAAAAACTAGAATTCTCCTTTTTTCCTTTTCGCTCTAGGACGCTTAGTTTAAGAGTTATAACTATTTGAAGTTAGAAAAAGACATTGTGGGTGAGTGATCGCAAATTAAGCTCCTTTTCGCTCTAGGATGCTTAGTTTACGAGTTGAAGCTATTAAGAGTTGGAAAAATAAATTTAGGGTGAGTGATCACAAATTAAATTCCTTTTCGTTTTAGAACGTTGAAAAACTAAATTTTGGCGAGTGATCACAGATTAAGCTCCTTTTCGCTCTAGGACGCTTAGTTTACCATTATAGACCAGCGATCTGTAATCTTTGGAAAATCTTACGATTCCGGAAGCCGTGTTTTTTTTTCTGCGATAATTACTTCTTCTTTTGCTGTCATTGACTCCAATTGGAGCAAAGGGCCTCTGTGTCTGTGTTATATTTTCTAAAATATTTCCGGCTTCTAATCGTAGAATAGAACTTATACTCCAAACATTATTAATCAGCTGCAAATTGCATAAAATCAAAAACAAAAAATTTACTATGCTTTTATTTTTTCAATTTCAAATTTTTTTTTGGAAATTTTTCATATTTTTCATACTCTTTATGACTTATTCTTATATTTCCCAAATTATTTGAGACTTTTCGGCAGACTGCCCTGTTTCCATAGGCTTTAACAAACATATTTTTTAAAAGTGTGTATATTTTATAAAACAATAATATCAAATTTGTTGGTACTACCTAGAGAAAGCAGCTTAAACTAAACCGCTGATCGATTTTAATTGAAAATTCTTAAACATGTCAAAAATTTCTTATACCATTTCCTCAATTGTTTATTTATGTTATTACAAAAGGATGATTATTATGCTGCACATCAACCCCCTATAAAGTGGGATAAATTTATTCCTAGAATTTAAAAATAAAATTTAAAAAATTGTTTCAGTTTAAAATAAGAACTATTGAACCTATTTGGCGAAATCGATTTGATCGCTAATAATAGCTATAAACAACTTCCAAAAATAAAAACATTTTAAATTAAAACACTTTTATATTATACAAAATTATTTATCCTTGAAATTTGCCAACAAATTTTACTTAAAATTTACAACAAATTTTGCTCAAAATTGGATAAAAAATATTTGAAGGAGTTTCTTTTAAGGTACTAACTGCTCCTTAGTTATTCACGTTTGGGTAATTCGATAATTTGCTATATACAAAAATCGAATTCATGTATATTAATCTGCCCTTCATAAACCGGATAAGTTATATTTTACCTAACAGCAACAAATTAATATAAATGTTTTTTATAATTTGTCAGCACATATTTATGTAAGATTAGGTTTTTTAATGCACTTGTAAAACATTAAATTTGTATTATATAGTATATGATTACTATATTTTATTTATTTCCTTGAACTTTTTCATTACATATCACAAAAATATACACATATTACATATTTTAATACTAATCTATTAATTGATTTTATTTTGTTTTCAAGTTTTTGCTGGTTGTTTTTAGAAATCCTTTTTATTGCTTTATCAAAACTTTAAGGAATGCCTATTGCGAATATTTACTTTTTATTTTAATTTTTTTATGGCATCTTAAAAATTTATTTATGAGCTTTACAGCGTTATTATAATGATTAAAAATCCTGTCAATGTTTTTTAATTATTATTTTTTATAATTCTTCACATAAGCCGCATGTACTTTATTCATCACAAACACTCGCTATATTCTCGCTTTAATCACTTTCTATATATCCTTACATGATATTCCTTTTCTCCCAGAAGCTTCAAGATCAAAAGCACACTCGTATCGTATAAAAAATAATTCGGAACCGTGTTATTAATCAACTGCAAGCCTTTGAATTCGAAACTTAAATGTCGCTGCTGGGCCAAGACGCACGAATTTAAAGATTTTTATTTCCAACATACCAATACTTACATGTAATTTGTACTTGTAATTGAGCTTTAAGTAAATACTTAATCAATAATTCTCAACGCAGCTCACACATACGTCTATATAAGTGTTAACAAGTGCATTATCTTATCAGACAACTGAATTATATACTATATTAATCATGGCCCATTCTCATCAATTGCTCCCAAAGCGATGCCTCCTCCTCTACACTATACATATGTACTTGTGTACACACTATAGTATGTACATATGTATATACATACTCAAAACCTGTAACAAAATTATATTAATATTTTGTTGTTTTTTTCGTACAGAAATTGCGCCATTTATGCATTATGCACTTGATTGATAAGGTAACAGAAAAAAAAAACAAAAATTCCAATAAATATCTCAATTTGTTTGTTTACATTGTTTAATTAAGTAGCACTTGAGCTAGGAGTTGCAAAATTTATAAAAATTGCAATGAATTTAGTTGACTACAAGTTTCCGAAAAGTAGCTGACTACGGACTTCAGAATTTCGTTACGCATGAATATTTTTGCAAAAAGGAAATGAAGGAAAATAATTTTTACGTCGGATTTTGGGTAAAACTTCGTTTGGAGCGTCTTTTATTGAAAGTGTTTGAAAAGTTAGGCAAAAACAATAAGTTATGTGCTTAAGATATAATCTGGATTATTAATGCAATAATTAATTTAGCTTTTAAATTAAACGATAAAAACTTTTTGTCTATTTTAGAAAACTTGCAAAAACTTCCAATTCTTTTGAAGAATAATGAAAATATTTTATTTTAAAAATGCATTCAAACTAAAACTATCATATGTGCGGATATTTTTTTTCAGATAATTTTTATTTTAAAAAATGGCGGACGTAAAGTCGGGCGCGGACGACTTTAGGATACCCTGTACCACTAGCTTGTAATAAAGTCCGATTTCTTCACAAAAAACCAAAAACAGAAGAATTTTTAAGCAAAAATTTTTTTTTGACCGATCGTTCCTATGGGAGCTATATGATGTAGTCAACCGATTTCAATAAAATTTGACACAGTGCTTAAATACCTTAAAAAAGATCTGAATACCAAATTTATTTCAAATATCTTTACAAACAAACAAAACACATCGAATTTTGTATAAAAAACGTGTTTTTGGACCGATTGGTCCTATGGGAGCTATATGATCTAGTCAAACGATTTGGATTAAATTTAGTACAGTGCTTAGGAACTATAAAATACTCACGAATGTCCCAATATCTTAACAAACAAACGAACCACAACAAATTTTGTTAAAAAATCGATTTTTTGGAAGATCGGACCTATGGGAGCTATATGATATAGTCAACCGATTTTGTTCAAATTTGGCACATTGCTTAAGTGGTCTAAAAAATTTCCAAACGCCAAATCTGGTTACGATATCTTTATTAATAATCGAAATATAGCGAATTTTTCTTTAAAAAAGTTATTTTGGCCGATCGGTCCTATGGGAGCTATATGATATAGTCAACCGATTTTGATAAAATTTGGTACAGTGATTGGGAACTATAAAAAACTTTCGAATACCAAATTTGGTTGCGATATCTTTATAAACAAACGAATTATTCATCTAAAACGCTTTTTTTTTGTCGAGGTCGTCTCAAACACCCCCATGGGAGCTATATAATTTATCCCCGATATCAAAAAAATAAAATAAACTTGCCTCCTATGGATTAATATGGGATCTAATGTGAAAGTTTGGTAACTCTAGCTCTTACCATCTCTGAGATCTAGGCGTTCACACGGACAGACGGACAGACGGACATGGGTATATCGACTTCTCTATTCACCCTGATCATATTTTAGGTAACTTTGGGGTGCCTCCGACGTCTCCTTCTATATGTTACATACATTTTCGGCTTGCACAAACTTAATATACCCTTGGTACCATATGGTACAGGGTATAATAAATTTTGACGAAAATGGAAAAATTAATGGTTTTAAATATTTAAAGCTAGATCAGAATTAAATAATAAGTGAAGACACTTTTATTATTTTCATTTAGTTTTTCGTTGGGGCCAGTTTTTGTTTCTTATCCGAGTAGATACGCAGTTTAAGTTGCAAACAAATAGCCATATATTATCGAGAATTTCTTGTTAATTCCGATTTGTAATTTATAGTTATTTCCGTTAATTGTTTGCAATTATTTACTAAATAAAAATGGCGGACGTAAAGTCGGGCGCGGACGACTTTAGGATACCCTGTACCACTAGCTTGTAATAAAGTCCGATTTCTTCACAAAAAACCAAAAACAGAAGAATTTTTAAGCAAAAATTTTTTTTTGACCGATCGTTCCTATGGGAGCTATATGATATAGTCAACCGATTTCAATAAAATTTGACACGGTGCTTAAATACTTTAAAAAAGATATGAACGCCAAAGTTATTTCAAATATCTTTACAAACAAACAAAACACATCGAATTTTGTATAAAAAACGTGTTTTTGGACCGATTGGTCCTATGGGAGCTATATGATCTAGTCAAACGATTTGGATTAAATTTGGTACAGTGCTTAGGAACTATGAAATACTCACGAATGTCAAATTTGGTCCCAATATCTTAACAAACAAACGAAACACAATAAATTTTGTTAAAAAATCGATGTTTTGGAAGATCGGACCTATGGGAGCTATATGATATAGTCCACCGATTTTGTTCAAATTTGGCACATTGCTTAAGTGGTCTAAAAAATTTCCAAACGCCAAATCTGGTTAGGATATCTTTATTAAAAAACGAAATATAGCCAATTTTTCTTTAAAAAAGTTATTTTGGCCGATCGGTCCTATGGGAGCTATATGATATAGTCAACCGATTTTGATCAAATTTGGTACAGTGATTGGGAACTATAAAAAACTTTCGATTGCCAAATTTCGTTACGATATCTTCATAAACAAACGAATTATTCATCTAAAACGCTTTTTTTTTTCGAGGTCGTCTCAAACACCCCCATGGGAGCTATATAATTTATCCCCGATATCAAAAAAATAAAATAAACTTGCCTCCTATGGAATAATATGGGATCTAATGTGAAAGTTTGGTAACTCTAGCTCTTACCATCTCTGAGATCTAGGCGTTCACACGGACGGACGGACGGATAGACGGACAGACGGACGGACAGACGGACAGACGGACAGACGGACATGGGTATATCGACTTCTCTATTCACCCTGATCATATTTTAGGTAACTTTGGGGTGTCTCCGACGTCTCCTTCTATATGTTACATACATTTTCGGCTTGCACAAACTTAATATACCCTTGGACCATACGGTACAGGGTATAAAAATCGTAAAATATTTTCTATTTATTTTGATTATACAAATAAAAAAGGTGAATTCTATAGCCCACAACGAAAGTGGTGACATCTGCATTAAGTAGCTGATTTATCAAATATAAAGTGATGTCTCTAGAAGTAGATTTTAGTCAGACGACTTGCAATAGGTAGCTTTAAAACCAAGCTGCATTAAAGAACTCATATGGGATAAAATTGATAAATTTGAGTAAAATTAAGTTTTCGCATGAAATAGGAAATAGTCAATAACAAATTTTGGAGAAACAAATGTCTCCCCCAGAAACGCCCATACCTGGGGGAAAAAAAATAAGTCCCACAACTACACTCGAAACATTTATACAGCTTATCTACTACAAAAACATAATTTACCAATAAAGTACATACTTATGAGATACATTCAGACAAACTATACGAATATTAGTATGTGCAAATATTGTACATAATGATAGTTCAATGGCATGTGATCTGGCATAGTTCCATATTTGCAGATAGTCTGTAGCATGGCATGGTCTGGTACATTTTGACTTCTAATTCTTATTTTTAGCACTCGCTGTATTTAATTTAGACTGGTTGCTGTGTACAAATAAATTTAATTGTTTTTATTGACTGTGTATTATGATAGCAGACAATGTAAATACAGGTGACGTTCTTAACGGAATGTACGATGCTGATATTTCATATATCAGGACAAGTGGTACAGTAAATTTTTCTTAAAAACATATGGGTTATTCTCATACCCTCTCACCCTCTTCTCACACTTAAATCTCTAAGTTAAGGCTTGTTTAGGTTTTATAATTTTAAAATTCTAACCCCATATTAGAGATTAGCGACTCCGGAAATCCATATTTGGTTTTCCAACTTGAACTTTCAATACAGAAATTGAAAATATATTTTGGGTCTGTCATTTTAAAAAACTAATTAGGTACTTAAAATCAAAAGTGAATAGCATATAAAATAGGTTGCAATAATGTTCTTCCGAGAATAAGATTAAAAATAGTGATTAAATTATGGAGTTACTATATTTAAGCGACCATTATACTAACTCCGCCATTTTGAAATAGCAAGGTTTTATAAAGCTGGCGAAAATGTGAAGCTCAAAATGTTGATTTATCTTTAAATTTGAATTGGCTTTGGGAGTGTCTGGTTTGACAGAGAATAACCCATATACATATAACATTATTATAAAATTCAAATTTAGCATCAGAATGGTCTGATAAAATAGGAAAAAGTGTTAAGCGTCAGTGGATAAAGTATGTATAGGGACTGTATTTGTTACATACTCAATATTTTAAATTACTCTTAGGCCAAGAAAAACTATTACTTACGCTTCGCCAAAAGAAGAAGCGTTTTCAATGGTCTCGGGAACGGATGTCTTGGATTCAAAGGCAATGGGAGTCCATCATATTTAGCGATGAAGTTAAATTTGACATAAGTGTCGGTGATGCGCAAAGAAGATTAAAAGATTAAAGATTGCCTTGAAAGGACAATGGTGAGGGGTTGTATGTCTGCCAAAGGGGTAGGACAACTGCACTTTATTGATGGGATGGTCAACGCTGAAATATACATTAACATACTAGAAGAAAGTTTGCTGCCATCAATACCAAAACTGGCTGACTGTGGTGAATACACTTTTCAACAGGATGGAGCATCATCTCATACTGCTAAACGAACCAAATCAAGGCTGCAGTATAAGGAATTTGGGGTCTTAGATTGGTCATCAAATAGCCCTATCGAGAATATTTGGGGAATAATGAAAAGAAACCTAAAAAATTAGCCTCAAAGAACCCTTTCTAATTTAAAAACCAAATTGCAAGAGATGTGGGACTCTATTTAAACAGAACAATGCCAGAATTTATTAATATCTATGCCACAGTGTTGTAAATGTGTTGTAAAGGCAAAACACGATGTGACCCAATATTAATATTTAAAAAAAATGACATGTTTAATCAAATAGTAAATATTTAACGCAACGTACGAATTAATACTGGTCTTTTTTTTCATCAGTTAAGCAAAGCATTTAAAGAAATTAATCTTGTCGTGTTGTTGTTGAAGTACAACAAATTTTTTTTCTTTTCTAAAATTAAGAAAATAAAATTATTTTTCAGAAAAAAATAGGTTTGCATGTGTTATCTACTTTAGTATTGAAAATATCGTCAGTTAAACATTGCATTTGGGTAAAAAAGCTTGCCGTACGAATTTTTAGTGGTCTGGGCTCGTATACGAACTATTTATGCGTTGGCAGAGCGAAGATGATAAATATGTATGTAAAAGTAATATTAAGCTAAATGTATTTTTACTTGTTTTATAATAAAATATAAATATAAATTTTAATATATAATTTACATTGCATATTTGAATTCGCTTTCACGTTTTGCTTCAGCTAAAGTCGAAATAGTGTACGTGAATTTTTTGTATCAAATAATAATAAAATATCATTGATAAATATCATTTCATTGTCGGAATTTTATTGATTATTATCTGACAGATTTCAAATCAAAGTACATTGATTACAAAAAAAAAAATGTTTATTTCGACCTCTTTTATGATACGCATTTTTGGAGCAATTAGCATTTGCTCTTAAACAAATGAAAACTCTAAGATATATATATTTTGCCCATAAATCATTGCTATTAAATTCCCAATAAGGGGCGTATACGTAATATGCTTAAAATGCACGTAAAAGCTTTTCATAAATTATATTACAATCATAAATTATATTGCACACACTAAAACCCAAGCAAAGCTGCCATTTAATCTTCATAAAATTTGTTGATAGTATTTTGATAACAACGAAAAAACATGAATGAACTAATAAAAAAGGAAATTCTCACGATTAATTTTTGGAAAAAGAATAAAAAGCTCTGCCCATATGTTAAAACTGGTTTTGAAGCCGGAGCTCTGGAAATCAAAAAATTCCTTCCTTGATTGTCTACCATCAAAGAATCTCTTTTTGAGCTTTAAAAATTCCAAAAATTTCAAGCTCATCACACAAATCAGCAGTTAAATTTACAAATTATGCCACAACACTTAATATATACAATATTTTTGAAAATGTATCATCCTTTATAATATAATATTAATTATATAATCAGCTCTTCCCATGTATTATAATTGGTTTTAAAGACGGAACTCTCACAAGTAAAAATTTCCAAGGTCCTCATATTTAATGCGACTTTCTTATTTGAGCACCAATTCTAAAAATTTAAGCTCTTTACACAAATCTTCAACTAAATTTAAAAATTATGCCACAGCACATTATAAACTTAATATTATTAAAAATGTAGTCCTTAATCCATATTAATTAAGACATTTACAGCACGGGCATAAAAATATTCAAGGTCCTTAAAAATTTAACCACAGTAACTGCCTAAAATTTATTTTATGCGAGCTCTTCACTTACAGCACTTGACGGAAAGGAATATTAAATAAAACTAAATTTTTCAAATATTCCACTAGACTGCATGAATAAAAACATCTTATCAGCTGTTTTAAATTTTAAGTGCCGAATTGGGCCGCAATTTATAAGTCTGCTGTATTTTGAAGCAATTTATGATAATAAATAGTAAGCTAAATATTTGATTAGCGCCACCTGACAAAAAATTATTATTATCAAAAACCAACCCAATTGCGCATACTTACTCATTATGTTGAATTTGTCAATTAAAACCGGTACTCAGAAAAAAATTAATAATTGTTACTTATCAAAAAAACACTTTCAACACTACCGCGTAGTATACAATTAACTTTCGATTTTAGATAGAGCTTCAAACTCGGAACTCCCGAACTGTCAACTTGGAGCGTCAGAACTTAAATGCTGGAAATTCACGAATGCTTACCCGATTTTGTGGGCATGCAAATATCGAGCTGGGAAATTATGGCACTCACAAATACAAACACAAAACATGTATTCAACTGACTACGTGTATAATACATGTCACATTATATTAAGCAGTCTGTTCGGACAGAGATACGGCCAGACAATCTGAGAGATACAAAGCGCTCAGCACTACTGAACTGAGCTTTACTTGGCGTCTGAAATTTTTATGATTCTTATCAATCTGGACTTTTGTTGGTCCCTCCATTCACAATTGTGATTTGTATTTTTCTTTACAAATAAATTAAACAAAACAAAATAGTAAAATATTCGCTAAAATTACACTTAGCCTGTTTAAATCCGCACTTTTTCACTTGATTCGAATCGCAACACGGCTTAATTTGTTTGAGACATAATTTAAACTTTATGATTTTATTGTTTTGAGGAAGTTCATTAGCATGCAACTGGTGTACGTAATACGGAGGGGTATTGACTTTTAAGTCAATATAGTTGATATAACGATATGTTAACATGCGCGTCTCCAAAAAGGCGTTAATTAAATTAAATTACATTTATAGTTTAGGCACATTCGTTTAGGAATTGGTGATTTGCCGGTAAAGATAGATGAGTAATCTTAAAGTATTAGCTAATTCGTTTTAACCTGTGTCAACAACAACATCTATTAAATAGTATCTAAAAAATCTAAAAACAACAAATTCTCTCTACTGGAAAATTTTTGCGAACAATTTAATTATAGAAATGAGGAGCCGACGACGTAAAGCTCGGACACGGACGACTTTAAGAGCACATTGCAATTCATTTGTATTTATATATAAAGGGTGCTGTTTTTAGAGTATCATATGTTCTAATCATAATAAAATCAAAGAAATATATTTTTAATATCAATTATAGATTTTAGATAGAAAATTGTATGACGATGTCAAAATATGTTAATATATGATTCTGCTTATTTACGATCCCATTCAACCAAAAATGGGCTTTATCGGAGAACAAAATTTGAATTTTGAATAAGTTTGACGAACGACACCATTATTTTGATCGAAAATTTCAACAACTTGTAAGCGTTTATGTAAGTCTATCCATAATGAAATATATATTATATAAATATAATATATAAATGCAGCCAACTTAAAGTTGTGAACCACTAAAAAAACAGGCTGTATTGATGTCTGATATTAATCAGAATTTACTAACAGTGCTAAAGAGGTAAAAAAAAAGTTCGAATGCCATTTTTTCTTACGACATCCTAAAAGATATAGTACACCTAAAATTTCGTGATTTAAAGCACAAAAATAAAAAAATTGTTTACTCGACAAACAATCTACAAAATAAATAAATTAATTCATCATAAAATTAAGAAGTTCGAATGTTTTAAATATAACAAAAAATTTTAAGAATTTTTGACATCTTTTGATTAAAATTAAAATTGCTTTCGTAAATTTTTTTTTAAAACATAAGAAAATGTATTTTTTATTTTTTTAAACCTTGTTCCACCTAATCGATTTAATTCATATTTATAAGGATAGAAAATATAAAAATTAGTTAAAAAAAAAGGGGATTGACATATTGAAGGGTATGTATATTCCTTAAATATTTTGGTTAAAAAAAACTAAATATTTTTTTACGTACCCGCAGTTTTTAAGCTTTAAATTAATTATTAGGCTAAGTGAAAAATTTCTTCAGCGGGTTTTTAAATTTTTTTCCCATAATCATCAATACTATGATCCTATCACTGTAAATTTTTTAAAGTCGTTTAAGATTATAATTAAGTAGAAAAGGTTATTAAAACCTAACCTCCTAAAATTAATATATTAGAAGTCACTTAAAATGTAAATATTATAAATGAAAACCACGAAATAAATTGAATTGAAAATAATTTTTTTTAAATAGTCCTACTACAATTCTTATCCGATTTTGAAAATCTTAGACGTGAAATGTTTGTAAAAGTATTCTCTTTGAGCCTAAAGCTTAGTATAGTTTAAACAAATTGGTTTTGATTAACAAAAAGCAAGCTGAAAATTTATAATTTTGGAAAATTACTAAAACACCCATATGGGAGCTACATAATATAATCCCGATATCAAAAATATTAAATAAACTTTTAAGCCCGTGTGCCATGGGACTGAAACAAGCAGGGGGTGGGTACTGCTTTTATAAAGAGCGAAAAAGCTAAATTGGTTAGGTTATTTTGTTATAAGAATTGAAAGACTTAGGACATATTATATTAGGTATCGTAAGATTTCGATTTGCCGGTATAAGAGCTGCCAGCGTGATTTCTTACTTTCCTGCGCTTCCCGGTGGAATCCTATTGAGCTCTGAATGACGGATTTCTGCACCGCTTTTACCAAGCGTTGATGATATCCTAAAAGGGCAGATTGTAGGCGGGAAAAGACCGGCTCCCCGTCGACCTATTTGCAATAAAAAACCTTCTGACTACGTTCCCGTCAGATAATTCGTTCGTCAGGATTAAGACCAGGCATCCCATTAGAAAAGGTTCTACTTCTTAATAGGCTCTCAACAGAACTTTTAGTGGCACAATTAGTAGTTCTGGTAGTTCTAGTAGATCTGATTTGATCCTGACAGTAATAGGTTGTTGTATTATGCTAGTGGCAGATCAGTATAAGAGTTTACACTGCACTCTTTTTCTCGAAAAAAAATATTCCTAAAAAATTCATTCTAAGAAATTTTCAAGGAAAGTAAATAAATAATTAATAAATAATAATTGTCCTCTGGCTACGGAAATATATTGTATTTAAAAGTTGTGGTAGTGATAATTTTTATTTTTAGTTATCATTTCTTATATTTCCTTTGAAATTTTTTTTGTCTGCACTCTGCAAGTCATTAATATGCTTAGCTTAAATTAAAACCATATACAATATTTTTGGAACCCAAACTAATTAAAACAGACACCTGCTGGGAATTACTGAATTCGGCGCGTGCCCCGATATTTGAAGCAAAAAAAGCTGATTGACCTGTTACATATCTCAAAAATAATTATTTATTTATAATGCAAGTAACTCAAGACAAAAAGGGGCTCGTATTATATTATATCGAAATAATTTAAGTTTAAATTACAGGGGCGCTGCACTCGACTGCATGAACGACTAAAAGTAAAACCCGGAACCCGTTCAATGTCCTTAACCAAAACTGGAATGTTGCTTCCCAGTGACTTAATCTTTTTTATTAAATGTAACTCAATGTGATTTTAATTATAAACACGCATAAGTGATAAATATGTAAATTTTAATGTGGGCGGTTAAAAATAAATTAATATTCAGTTTATTATGCAAAGCATAGTGCTACCGTATCAGAAGTTATTTTTGGAAAAAAAAATGTTTGTGTCTTTAAACAGACTTATTTTATAAAAAATATTTTTTAAATGCAATTACTTTTTTGTTGGACCATATAGTATAACGCTTATACATACCATTAAAACTAAGTCAAACTAGATAACAAAAAAAATTTGCTAACAAAAACTTTGATTAGCATTTGATTTATATAATAGACACTATCCGGGTAATCATTATCACAGCAAATCACAATATTATTTCCGGTATGTTCTTGCCAACATTCCGCTGACAAAATAAATTCTGGAAAACTTTTCAAGTATCACCAAATTAGATAATGACAGACAGTCATCCAAATACTTAATGATTTGCAGTAGCTATGTGTAATATAGTCTTATAAACTTGAGATGACTGATAGCTATCATGTGCTACTTAAATCAATTGAATTATTTGCTAGGCACTCAATCAACATTTTATAATTATCAGCCATATTTGCTGACAAGGCTTTGTTCCCCTATGCCCCTAAAATGGCGCCTATCTTTCCATAAATATCTTGTATTTGTATCTTTTGGCGTCAGTTTGATGCCAGCCTAAAGTTGGAACTTTTAAATAGCCAATCAGACACATAGACAGACATAGGCGTGGAAAAGAGGGTTTTTAAGATCCGGGGCCAATAAAACTTACCGTCTTTTTCTTGCATTATTATAATTATTATTGAACGCTATAAACTCAAAAATAAATAATCAGGATTTTGGACAATCCTTAGGCATGATTTTCAAAAATTGTATCCAATGAACAATGAACACATTAACATTTCAAGGTTTATGTATATCATGTTTTTTGCTAAAAACTCGTTTTCTCTTCTCATAATTTTAAAATTATTAGCCTATCTTAACTCAAAGTAGGGCTGATTTATTCAGAAGAAAAAGTCTTAACTTTAATTTTCGGGGTGGGGAAGTCGCAGAATAGGTAAAATTTATTTAAAAAAAAGACGAACTCCTTTGCGTAATCCAGTCTTCTCCGTAAAACGGATTGAAATGTTTTATTCAGATTCCTATTTAGGATCAAATATTTGGTACTTCAAATTTATCAAAACGATTTTTTTTACGGGCTAAAATCTACTTGCCTTGTTTGAAAAGGAATTTGCAAGCTGAAATAATTTTGTTATTGTTGATAGCGACAGCAAAAAATTCGGATTTGGGAGTACACCAAAACGAACAAAATTTATTTTTGTGTTTAATACAAGTGTTATATTGTTTTGTAAAAAATAATAGCCAATTTTTTTTTTAAATCCGCTTTGACTTACATGGGTATTAAAATTTTTTGTATTATATTTAAGAATTTGTTTAAAAGTTTTTATTTAGGGAAAAACTTTTACAATTCAGAATGCAAAAACAAGAAGTAAAAAAATTTTTTTTTAATTTTTTAAATATTTATATAATGCTATTTTTATGAACATTTCCTACAGGGTTATTCGTCGTAAAATTAAAAATGTATTAAAAAGCTAATGTTAAAGGTGAGGGTCTCGGACTTCAAAAACGCTATACTTTATAAAATTATCAACGTAAAAAATGTACATCAAAATTAGTCTCGTCGCGAACTCGAATCGACCATAAAAACTCCATAAAGTCAGCTTTCTATAAGCTTGCTTTGCTACTTAGACCATCTTCTTATATTCGCCTAACCGTGCTTGAGGTACGATTCGAGGTGTATCCCATGCCGCCTTCTCTACTTTCCTCAAATTTTTAAAAACTTAATATACCCATCACTATATGGTACAGAGCACAATAATGTCAACATCGTACCGATAGGATATAATTTAAAATTTTTTTTTTTCTACATTTTAGGATAACATTAACTATGCCCTTACTCATTATATCCATCTACGCCACTGTTTATATGCGTAAATGTGCAACTGACTAAACAACACGTAATTTTTGGTATGCTTCCTGCAGTCAACAACAACAATTTTATGACAACGGTTAAAAAGCTAACTGTTCATACATTATTGCACTGCAAATACCGTAATTGTAATTAAATATTTACATACAAGTGCAAGCAAGCAGCAGGTTGTATTTGAAAAGTGGGGCAACAATAACAACAGCAAAAACAATAACAACAATCTACAAACACTGGCACAGTTTCAATTTGCTTTGGATGTGCGTACGAGTCGATCAATCAATAACAACAACAAAAACAACAAAGATGACGACAACGACAACATCGACCTTGACAATGAGCAAGGTCGCACGCATGCGCCGACGACGGTCAGCAGGAAGTTACGCGTGCAGCAATTGCATTAGACTGCCTGAAACACCCTGTGCCGCTGTAGATGTGAATGTTAATGTAAATGTAAATGTAAATGTAGGCGTTGCCTGAGGGATTACAATGCTGTAAAGCCTAGCCCTTGGCCAGTCGTACGACTGTCTGTTATGACAAGTGAGTGTCATCTTTCTTATCAGCAATTATAAAGAAATTTTTATAATAAAATTAAATCAACGACAAATAGTGCCAAGTTTGAGTCGCCGACTTTTTTATACACTTAAAGGATGTGTCTTCCTATCGTTGTGGGTTTTATGTACACATGCTCGTATTCCAAAGCTGCCCCAGTTAGTGAGGAATTTTAACAATATTCAGGCCTGTTCTAGATTTCGACTTGTTTTTAAAAGTCATAACGAGTGCATTCCGACAAATGGTGTTCTAGATTTCGACTCGAAACGCCAAGAAACGTAAACGTATGATCCTATACAAAATTTATATTTAAATTATTGAATTTATTTTATTTGGATATTATAGTTAAAAAGTGTTAGAAAAAATTTAAAAATTAATGTATGTTGTACAGTTTAGATTGTTCCAAAACTTCTGCAATTTATAGTTTTTAATGCAAGTGGCCATGCTCCGGAAAACGAAAAAATCAAAATGTACAATTTTATACGGATTCGTTTTTGCGTGCTCCCAAATCCGAATTTTATGCTGTTGCATCTATCCATATTTCCCTTGCTCATTGTTAGCGCAGCTTTACATATTGCGAGGGAAATTATTTACGACATGAACTATTTAAACAAGATATGAAAATATTTTTTATATATAAGTATATGGGTTGATTCTGAAATAGTTAGAAATATTTATCAATAACTTCTTAACATGAAAATGGAAGAAATTGAATCTAAGAATTATTATTTATTTCCATAATCCTTTTAGGAGCTTAAAGTTTCTACAAAAGATTTCCAGATTCCTCTAACAAAACGAAAGAATATCTAAAACATTAACATATTTCAGTTAAAACACACACTTTTCAGCTTATTTTGAAAATTCGTCTTAATTCCAATGGCAAAAAACATTCGTTTCATACTACAAAAAAGTTGATGTTGATGAAATCAATCATTTGGTTTCGAAATGAATAGAAATATTTTTCTCCGATCCTCGGCTGAATGACAATTATTGAATTGAAACTGGATAGCTCATAAAACCATATAACCATGATGATACCATAGGTGGCGCCACAACAAAATAATTTTTACTATAAACTATTATATTTTCTATGAAAAGATAACAAAGTTTTTAAACTATTTGTTATGTTCCCATCCCGATTTTTACTTTATCAATATGTTTAAGACTGATAATAATGTAGAGTATCGTGTTTTCAACCCAATTAACTATAATTAGTTTTGCAGCCTAATTAGGAAAAACATAAGAAAAACATGTTTTACTAAGCGGAATTTCAAATTTATTTCAGATATGGAACCTGAAGATAAAGTAGCAATTTTTGGAACAAAATTTTTTCCCATGTTAGCACTAGATCAGTTCTAGACATACCTAGAATATAGACATGTTCCAATAACAGGAAGGTCAAATTGACACCACAGTTTAAATTTTTGTATTCCTTGAAATACTTCGACCAATTTTAAGTCACTTCCGTTTAGTTTCATTCTACATATTTATGTACAAATTATTCAAAATAGATGCACTATTTCATATAGCTGACATACAAAAATTGAGCCATATTTTTCGCAGCTAAACTTGCGCACTTGAACCTTAAAAAATTCGAGAAATCTTGATGCCTATAGAAACTCAATATCCGATGCTAGTTTATTATAACCACAGCAATTAATGAAGTTTCAGCGTCTTTAAGGCTATACCTAGGGCCACATTGCATCCCTAGATCGCAATTCGGTTTTCCCCAAAATTATCATTATAATTACTTTTTGTGGACTACAAATTACACATCAGAAGACACAAACCTGCGATAAGGGTACAATGCATTATATTTTAGGGGCGTAGCGCCCAACAGACGCCAAAACCAAGAGGTTATCAACCGCATAGTTCAATGCAGTTGCAACTCGAAGGCATATGCCGCCCATTTAAGCTACGTTTCAATATATATGTATATATATAATTAATTTTATTATCAATATATTGTACATTCACACAGTTTTAAATACTACACACTTAACATACTACTAAAATAAATCTAAAATCAAAATTAAAAAAATTTGCTACGGCGACAAAACTTTTGACAGCTACAACTACAAATTAGTATTTTATATATATATTACGTATACGTCTATGCAGTTGGTAATTGCAACTTCGCTGGACTAACTATCTACAACGCAAAACCAACTGACTGAGTACTTAGAAATTAATTGAAATACACTTGGCATTATAAAATCAATTAGCACAATATATAAATATAATTAAAAATTTGAACATCTGCGCCGCATTTTGGGAGAGCAACTCACACGGCGTATGCGCAATATGTTACGGCTTTGGTATATGCTGCTTATTTACATATGAGTACATAACTTTAGCTAAACTAAATAACAGCCTGTAAAAACAACAACAACTCACTTGTTGCCATTTAACCACATTTGTATTTGCGAGGAGCTCTTGCCCTTGGTCTCCAGCACCATTGTGGCCACATAGAGTGTGGCTAGAGCCATGCAGGCTGCAAAGAACCAGAAAGTCAAGTCCGAGCCCCAGGCAGTTATCATGGAACCAAAACATTTGGTTACAACAAACACACAGAACCAATTGGACATGACGGTCAGCGCAACAGCAGTAGCCTTAACATCGGGCAAGAACAGTTCACCCATCATCAGCCAGGGTATGGGTCCATAGCCCACCGAGAAGGTTATCATAAACAAGACCACACACAACAGCGGCAGCCAGCCAATGGAAGACACATCCTTGCCACTATCTTTCATGTCAAAGTAGGCGCCTAGTATGGTCAAGCAAATGGTCATCATGGTACTGCTAAAGAGCAGCAACATCTTGCGTCCGGCACGCTCAATCAACACAGAGGCGGTGAGCGTCATTATGACCTGCACAGCGCCCACTATAATTGAGCAAATCGAGGGATCCAAAGTGCTGCCCGCTGATTGAAAAATGGGCACAGTATAGAATATAACCGCATTGATGCCGGAAAACTGCTGGAAGAACATGAGCAGCATGGAAATTGCAAGTCCATTACGTGCGCCACGATTGCGAAACAAATCCATAAAGGAAGCATCGGCGCCCGCCTGATCCAAGTCATTTTGTATGGTTTGTATGGCGCTGCGTGAATCACAGTAGCGACCCCAAAGCCATTTCAGTGAGAGCGCTGCATCAGCACGACGACCCTGGGAAGATTAAGAAACATAAGTCAATTGCAGCAATGGGATTTAGAGCTTGCCGCTTACCTTCTTCAGCAGATACACGGGCGTTTCCGGCAGCATTAGCATGCCAAAGAAGAGCGCAATGGGCACGCAGATGCAGAGCACGCTTAGTGTGGTCCAGGTCACGACGGAACCAATTAGATACACCAATAATATGCCAAAGGTAAGCAGCAACTGGAAAAGCGTGCCCAGAGTGCCGCGTATGCTGGTCTCAGCTATTTCCGAGATGTACATGGGCGCGACCACACAAAAGCTGCCCGTGGAGACGCCTGTTAAGTAAATATATACGATATGGATTACTGATGCAAATCAAGACATATTTTAGTTAACATACCTATGAGAAAGCGACCAAAGTACAGCCATCCTGCAGATTTGGCAAATATAATCGCTAGCCAGGCCAATATGAAAGGCACATCCATAGCCAGTGCTGTATAACGTCGACCAATTGCATCAGCTATATAACCGGTTGGCAACGCTCCAAAGAAGGCGCCAATGGCTACCAATGAACTAACCCATGTCTCTGCAAAAAGAAAACACTATCAATATCACGTGCTCTTGAGTCACACAGACAGTAGCCAGAAGACGCACTTCAAACTGTTTCTTATCAGTCTTAAGAGTTTCAACTATTAGATACAGCTTAATGGGCAAGTTCAAGGTTATATATACTATATATTCTGGTGTCATGATGCCAAGCATCTGCAGCTGTTGATAGAGTGTCAACTAGGTATATTTACTCAACACTATCTAACTATTGATAGATTACCACTTACAAGTACCCTCCTATGGTAAGTATGGGTTTCTTCAAAATGTATGTCTAGGCAATCACAACAAACAAACAAACTATGAAAGTAATACTCTACTTTAAATGCTTATGACAATCAAATGATAATAGAGTGCTATAAAGTCAATTGTTTAATTACATTTGAGTGTGATATAAATACCAATAGCCATAAATCATTGTCAACTAACGATTCCGCCCTGCTGTTTGTTAAACTATTCCAAACCCTACAGTAGTGGTACCCTTTGTTATCTATTAATAGTTTTAATTAAAGTTAAATGAGTCCTTGGAGGTTGTTGGTGTTGTGCGTTTAAAAACCAACAATTAAGGGCTTTAAGATTGGCATGAAGTGTAAAATGTTTATAAACAGTTTCACCTTCTTCTTTTGGTAAGACCTGTATAACTTCTTAGCTTGGGCCAGCTCCGTAAAGTCGATAGCCCAGAAATAAAATGTTTGAGAACTGTATTCCCGTAGCGCGAACGGGTCAGTGCAGTGAACGAACTACCTAGCCGTGGTTGTGGGGAGACTTTCGATATCCGTGAATCTCTGGAAAGTAGTGTCGTCGCGAGGATGGTATGTGGTCCCAATCCCCCTACACTTCAGAGCTTTCACCTCTTTCCACGGCTTAAGCGTGACCGTAAGCAAAACCGGTATAGCACTGTAGAAGTCGCTGTGACAAAATTTCTAAAGAGATTCGGAAATGCGAGTTTCAAAAGACGTACAGGCAGCGAAAATCACGTTAAACGCAATGAAGCTTAGCACATGGATAGGATTCAGAATATTATAGAATCGGGCAGATCACGTAAATAATAAAAAAAAGTGCACGGGATGCCTCAACTGCGTCATGGTTTGGTGACGAACCTGAATTCACTAACAGAACTGAAACTACGGATCTAGATTCTACACATGCCTAAAAAAAACCACATTGTTTTCTTTTTCATATATTTCTGGGATAGCTATAAAAATCCGTCCGATTTTTGAGATAATCTTAACAGATTTCAGAGATAACCTTAAAGATACCACATTTTGTGATATCGGGGATAAATTATATAGCTCCCATGGGGGTGTTTGAGACGACCTCGACAAAAAAAAGCGTTTTAGATGAATAATTCGTTTGTTTATGAAGATATCGTAACGAAATTTGGTATTCGAAAGTTTTTTATAGTTCCCAATCACTGTACCAAATTTAATCATATAGCTCCCATAGGACCGATCGGCCAAAATAACTTTTTTAAAGAAAAATTCGCTATATTTCGTTTTTTAATAAAGATATCCTAACCAGATTTGGCGTTTGGAAATTTTTTAGACTACTTAAGCAATGTGCCAAATTTGAACAAAATCGGTTGACTATATCATATAGCTCCCATAGGTCCGATCTTCCAAAAAATCGATTTTTTAACTAAATTTGTTGTGTTTCGTTTGTTTGTTAAGATATTGGGACCAAATTTGAAATTCGTGAGTATTTTATAGTTCCTAAGCACTGTACCAAATTTAATCAAAATCGTTTGACTAGATCATATAGCTCCCATAGGACCAATCGGTCCAAAAACACGTTTTTTTTTACAAAATTCGATGTGTTTTGTTTGTTTGTAAAGATATTTGAAATAAATTTGGCATTCATATCTTTTTTAAGGTATTTAAGCACTGTGTCAAATTTTATTGAAATCGGTTGACTATATCATATAGCTCCCATAGGAAGGATCGGTAAAAAAAAATTTTTGCTTAAAAATTCTTCGGTTTTTGGTTTTTTGTGAAGAAATCGGACTTTATTACAAAGTGGTACAGGGTATCCTAAAGTCGTCCGCGCCCGACTTTACGTCCGCCATTTTTAATATGTTTTTGGGGTCGCTGAAAAAAAACTACCAATAAGTCGGGATTCTGAAATAACATCCAAAATACTTCGTTCTGTGGGGCTTTAGTGGTTGGGATTAAACGAAGACAAGTTAGGCTAATTATGAAATTTTCATTTCGTATTCATCGTTTCGAAATATTGTAAACAAGGAATCATCTAGGCCCTTGACACACGCGAGATTTCCTTTCGGACTAATTTTACCATGATCTTTAATTGTGAACTAACTATTTGAAAGATAATTTCTGTAGTTCCTATTGCTTTATCTCTTCTTCATCTTATTTCCTTAGATGTATAAATCTGACAAAGTGTTGCACCCATGGATTTTATAAATTTAGGTGCTCCTTTGGAAAGGTGCTTTTGAGCTCAAGTGTCTTGTTATTGTAAATTTGCTTCTAGTACTCACGTTGATCTAATGTCAGTTGAAGTCCTTCGTTGACTGGTTCCGGAATCGGAGCTGGCGTAGTGCTATTTACATTCGTATTAGTATTGTTACCCGCCGTAGTATTGGTATTAGGATTAACACTGATCTGTGGCAGAACAGGACTTGTCCAGGCCAACGCTGTGCCAGCAGCAACGGCTCCCAAGCAAACTAAAAGTAAGGAATGATATAAGTTAATATACAAAATTTAAGATTGAAGTGATTGACTGATAAGAACTTACCGACTAAAGCAGCCACATATTGTCGCGTTTTGGAGGTCTTGATTACGCCATCTTGCAGTGGATCGTAGAGCATGGGATTACGTGCCGTTGGATCCTGATCCTCTTGGCTGACAGTCTGCAATAAAAATGTAACAAACGAATTATTATTAGAATAAACAGAATTTGATCAGCATTGGGTTTGAATATTTCGAATAAGAATTAATTAATCTGAGTTTGTGGCGGTAAGGAAACCGAAGACAATATACACTGCGTTTTTCTGGGTAGGAAATTAATTTTCAAAAATACTAAATAAGTATTTATAATACTTTTATTAAATAAAATATCAAGTTAATTGTTAAAACTGGAAAATAATTTGACTAAAAAAGTATACACCGTTCTGTCTAAATGTAGTATAGCTCTGAAAGTCTTTAATTAATTTAAAAAATTGTAATTCATTTTTCTAACAAAATTTTAATGATTGAAATTTTTACACAAACAAAAGGTATATATGCTGAGATCCAAACAAATATTTTTTTTGCTTATTTTTTGTTGATATGCAAAGTATGTTAAGTATGTCAACAATATTTCATAATCTTGAGAGACTAAAATTTAAAAATTAATTGAACATAAGAAATAGAGGTATAAAATGAAAATCCAAATTATATTTAAATAATTTCATAATTTCAAAACAAACCTTTTTTTTAATAACTCGTAATACGTCTTTTTTTTCTTAATATATTTGTACTGATAAAATAATTTTTTATCTATATCTCATTACTCAAATTTTAATGTAAAAACTAAATGTTTTATCTATAATTTTTAAGGAAATTAAATACTTGTATTATTTTGACTCTCTTCTCTTAAAAACCAATACCAAATATTTGGCTCAAAACTCGATCTTTACAACTAATAACACATTTAGTTACATTTTCTTGAATCTTCGAAAATTCCTTATTTCATGTAAACCTATATTTCGTCAAGATCTCCAACAATTTCGCATATTCTATTTTACCTCAAAAATGCACGCAATTAGGTATCTAAAAATAACAAAAATGCGACGCAAATTTCAATTTA
Organism: Chymomyza amoena; assembly: GCA_037043745.1. NCBI lineage: Eukaryota > Metazoa > Arthropoda > Insecta > Diptera > Drosophilidae > Chymomyza > Chymomyza amoena. The sequence continues at coordinate 233,368 of JBAMAX010000885.1, read as the reverse complement.
AAAGGGCAAATCTTTTAAAAGGTAACATTAAATTGTTGTAAACAACTTAAATAATGCATAGAGACAATGTTATAAATATTTCAATAGATATTCCGAGATGGGTGTGTACACGAGCATGTCGCTATTTATTTTTAAAAAGAAGGCTTGCCCTTCTGAGGCGCATTGTATCTGCATCCAAAGTATTTATGAGATACAATCTATTGCTCGTAATATTTTGGCAATAGAATTTTATGCTTTACCTGCCACCAACGCGCCATAGCGCGTACGACTTTTTCCGAGTCCATTTTTTGACTAGTGTTCTATATCTGGTTCGGATTTTCTTTTTTACTTCCTTGTTATCGGTTACGTATTATATAAGCTCTTATCCACTTCTACACTGATTAGCTTAAAACATTTGGTATTATATTATATTGTCAATATTTGGCTTATATTCTGTCTGCCAAGTTATATGATTAATTATATTTAAAAAAAAATAAATATATATTTTGGCTGTTAGCTAAATTTAGTTGGCGCCTTCGAACACGATTTTTTTTTTGTTCCGTCCGTGCAGCCAGCGCAATTCACTCGAGTCGACTGAACCAAAAACTCTTCGAAAAATATATTTTCTTCTAGATTTTGGCTCTTGCATATACGTACACTATAATTATATTTTTTTATTCGCAAAGAGTCTTCTATTTTATCTATCACTTTTATTATGCTGGCGCTTTTTGGCTTGGGATTCTGTTTAGTTCAGTTCAGTTCATTTTACGGACAACGCGCATTATTTCGACTTTTTTACGTCACATCTTCGACGTTGTTGCATTTGTGGTTATAAGTGGATGGTTTTGGGAAACTTTGTCATTACAATTTATATTTGCATATTTAAATTATTTATTTTTATTTAAATATATATTATATATACTAGCCACCCCCTTACACTTTTATTTTTTAAGATATACGATTTTAGACTTAAAATTTTCATCTTCTCATCTATTCTTTTGTATATGGTGTTTTTGAAGTTTCAAAATGACGGGGCTCTAATGGCCGCCAAGTAACTCCATAATTTAAACACCATTTTAATCTTATTCTCAGAATAAGCATTATTGAAACACTTTCTATGGTAACATATTTTATTTTGTTAAAAATTTAAAAAACCTTTATACAAAACTTAAAGTTACTTTTTAAACTGATAAAAAAAAATGTAATTAATTTATACATATTTTTTTTTTGCTATTTCAGGAACCTGAATTCTACATGCTGTGTAGCTATACACATATATTATAGCAAAATCTTGCTTTCAGGATAGCCGCTAGCAGAGTAACATCCTCATAATTTTGTGTATTAAAAATTACTTTATAAATTAAAATATATTTAAAATACAGTTTTATTATTTTCCTTATAGTCTTAAAATCAACATACTTTAAAATTGCTCATTCGCCCCGTTACCGCATCCAACCAAAGTCCAACATAACAAAAGCTTCCCGCCATGCGCCAATCAGTCGACATTTGCTCCTTAGGTGCTAAAACCGTTTAAAATTTAACAGAAAATGCGTTGATCTTGCCAAAAAAAATCTATCTAACGGTAGCCAAATGCGTCAAATACTAATGTAAATATAACATGTAAACTGCAAGAGAACAACAGTCCCAGAGATTATAGAAATAAAAATAAAATTATATAAATAGCACTTTCTCTTAATATTTAAATAAAAGCAATCAGAAAAATTCGAATCCTTATGAAAATGCAAATGACCGTTTAAAATTGTATTTGAACGGAATTTTATATTACATTTGTAAAATGTTTAGATTAACGCCAAAAACATGCCAGAGAAACCTGTCGCCATTTTGACTTAGTGTGTGTGTGAGATAGTTCAACTATAGAAATGTTATAAAGTCGACAGTTGGATACCCTGCGCTCACTTTTATTGATAACTTGAGAAATTTTGGGTGTATTCAGGGTAATTAAGGGTTTCTTATGAAAAAAGTCAGCGTTTGGTTGTTTATTAGGCTCATATAATCTTACATAACAAATTTTGTGGATCTAGCTCGTATATTAATGGAACAAAGTATGTAGCGGTCTGAAATTTAAAAATTTTGCCTATACTCTGAAAATTTTTATTTGTTTTTAGAATTGGTACAGCATAGTATTATTAATAACAAGCCTTTTCCTCGAAAATCTTTAGAAATCTTTTGATAAAATTTGGTGTACCTATCTTTTCTGATATCTGAGTTATACCGACTGACAAAGAGTCGGAGTATATTTGGTTCTTTCATCTTTAACTTGTTTAATGACAGTATTTATACTCTCAAAATATTAACACTTATTATTAACCAAAGCTTATCACATGTTTTGAACAAATATACACATTTAAATTCATAAACAGACTTATTTACATGAAAAATATTATATATTTACATAATATGAATACGGTGGAACGACTATTGTACTAGACAGAGCGTGGAGAGCAGTGCCGGATCCAAAGTTTTTTACGACCTCTGATATATATACACTTCAAAGTTAAAAACCACCCTTTGACAAAATTCTGGATCCGCGCATTGTGGGACCTTAGATGTTCTGTGCTTAAGCTGTTAAGGACGTTACCCACATAATGGTCACCCAAAATCGAGGTGAATTGTTCCATTTCGCAGATATCTTGAGCATTTATAAATATGCTCAAAGCCTTATTCAGAAGGACTTTAATTTTTTGTGACTGAATGAAACACGTAAAGATAGACTCCAAAAAGTTCTTAAAAATCGACAGCCTCGTAGTTAAGTTAAAAAAGAGCCAATTTCTCTAACTCTTATGATCTCTGAAATCTAGGTGTTCATTGGCATAAAGTCTGCCATGCCTTCTTCTGCGTTAAACATGTTGCACATTTCTATAATACCCTTGAACCTCTCATTAGAGGGTATAAAAGCGACAACTGCAATTGATGCGCATGCAACTACGTATACACGGATACTCACACACACACGCTCACTAATAAATGCTTTAGAAGACGTATTCGAACACACCCACTCACCCATATAATGAGTAAAAGCGGGGCATCACATCACATGCTAATTAGCTTTACTGTCTGCGCATTGTTGTTATTATTTTTTGCTGTCGCCGATGTCAAGTGCAATCGTTATCGATGTCTTCGTTTTAGTCGCTCGTTCCTCATCATGTGCTTCGTATATTTTAGGAGGCTTGTTCATTTTGCTCGTAGTATTTGCCCTCTACCTTGCACTTTGGTAAGGTCAGCACTATGAAAGGAAGCACATGCGCAGGTTGTTTATGCGCCGAGTGACGTCATATATGTATATTGCATTTATTCACATTCACGTTTGCTCATAAATCCTTTTCTATTATTGTTTGCAAATAAACTGTTTATGTGAAGTTGATACATTAACATTAGAGTATTCATTTCAATGGTTATACTCTCATTCATCAAGTCTTCACTCAGACAAAAAGAGTCGATCTAAAGTTAAATTTAAATTCTCGATGTTTTTCTCAAAAAAATAATTTAATCAGAGTAAACACTCTTACTTACTAAATAACGAATTTCTGGCTTACAAACTAACTATTTGGAAAACCACGATAATTATTCTATGCTTGAATTAATGAAAAAGGATCTTTATTTATACAATACAATTTCTGCCAAGACGCATTCGAACCAATAAAGAGTCTCCACTGAGTTCATAAAACTTATTAAAATTTGGCTATTGGTCATTAAGCTACATCCTCAAGGGGAGGTTCTTTCAATTTGGTCGAAAAAATCGATTTCTTTTATACTGAGTTTCTTTAAGTTTTGAACGCATTTTTCTTGGAACCATGTTTTTCATTAGAATTGAAAGCACAGGTCTTGATTTACTGCTCCGATTTCCTTTATTTAAAGCATGTTTGCAAGGATATAACTTTTTATATGTACCATAGCTAATGTGTAGTATTTTAAGCAAGGTCAAATCACAAAAAAAGTGAAAAAGCATTTTCTTTTTTCGAACGTGATTTCGTATAAGCCATTAGACAATTTTTAATTTTTAATTAACAAAAAACATTTTTCATTTAATTTCACCACAAGACGTTGGACAACTGAAATTCGGGGACGATGTTCCGCCATTTTGAACTTCGTCGAGATTAAAATCTCCAATTATTGTCAATGAAAATCGAATTTAACAATCAAAACAGAAAGTTTGTGTGTCTTTTCATCTTGCCACAAATCATTCCCAAACTTCACCTTCTTTTCTTCCCTACTTTTCTTATGCGAATTTTTTTTTTAATCTTACCTAGATGAGAATGTCTTGGAGAAATGTGGAACAAATTGTCGGTAGAATCTGCATAGAATTTGCTGTAACCAAAATTCTCAGAGCTTTTTATTAAAAAAACAAAAGAGCCAATGTGAGTTTGCCAAGATGGAAATATTCAACGCCTTTAAAATTTATGCTCTCGAGCTCTGCGGCAAACCCCGAAAACGTTGCGCTTAAAGTGTAATAAAGAAGCAGTTCTCTATGCTGAAAGTCATAATATAAATGCTTAAAATAAGGCGTCTCCTTATTTTCTTTACTACCTGGTCCTCTCTCTGGCTTCCTGTTCTGTGCACTTGGAATGCATATAAACTATTTCTATCTCTGGCGCTGTTTGCCATAATTTTTGTAGTTTCATTGGCACAAAATCAATTAAAATGCAATTGCTGCTCAAGGTATTCTTAAATGCAATAGTAATATACTAAGGTGTGTTTTTTTATGGATCGATCAATTGCCATGTAGTATGTTATGTAGTATGCATATAGATTCCAACTTGGTATGCGCGCTTGCTGAACATTTCAATAGTTTTATGTTGATATTGTTTACATATGTATAATAATAAAAGTTTCCTGGAACTTAACGCATTTTGTTTATTATTTAAAAAGAATTAAGCCAATGACAAACAAAAACAAAACAAATGTTAATCGAAAGTCTGTTTTGCAGCGCAGACACAATGTTAACTAAAATAAGCATGTTAAGTAACATAATTTGATCTGTGTCTGCGCTGTGGTTGCGGTCTACGCTAAACGCTGTTAATTAACAGCTTAAGCGATAAAATTGATTAACAGCAAAGCGTTTAATCATTATTGAGTGTGGAATTCAAATCTTTTAACTTGCTTTATTAAACTACTCGGTTAAAAATATCTACAAGCATTGCTTAAGCTAACTATAAGCTTACAAGTGAAGTATTTGTGAAATAACTAGCTGAGATTTGATATTGTATCTGATTTAAAATAGCTAATGAGATATTTTTAATCCCTTTTAAGGCATGTGTTTTAGTATTTGTCATTTACCGCCTTTACACGACGTCAAAACGAAAAATTATAATTGGCAATAGCTCAATTGTAGAATTCAAATGCTAACAAGTGGGCTGGTTAAAGACGGGACATACCAACTTTTATATACCCTGTAACGTCTCTTACATCAAAAGTTCCAGCCAATTGATTTTAAAGATGGTATATTTGGTTTCATATACATTACTACAGTAAGTACAAAACTAAGTCGATTTTGGTTATAGGGCCTGACAAGATTTTTTATATATTAAATATACCCAAAATATGAAAAACCGAATTTTATAAGTTTTTACGAATGGGTATTAAAGGCACTGTATCAATTTAAAAATTATTACTTAAAAATGTGAGAATTAAACACAAAGTTCTGCGAAAAAAGGAAACATGCTTTTTTCGAAAATAAGACCACATTTTTTGCTCCTAGGTCTCTTGGACTTTTACCATATTTTAAGGTCCTGATTCTTATTACGATAAGTGTATAGAACCCTATCTCTAGGGTCTGAAAGTAATATACCCATCACCAGTTTGATTACAGAGTATTAAAATAATATTTACATATTGTTTTTGTTTACCATGTAATGTTTACAGGCTTTTGACACTTGGGTTGAAAATATTGTTTTTGTTGACGGATGTGCAGCTTACAAGTTAGAAATGCCAAATCTTTTGAGTTTGTTTATAAGAATGTATGCACATTTCAATAATTTCATATTTGAAATGCGCCAAATCTGAGTACATGAGTTCGCAAAACCAGATAAACATTTATAGTATACGATGGCAGCGTTGAAATATGGAAAACAACAAAAACTAATGATAGGCACGCGACTCTCATAATTTCATTCTGTATGTTGCTCGATAAAAGAAACGCATAAAAAAGTTGTAAACAAAATAACTGACAGTCAATATCCGATAAACAAAACCTTGACAGTCGGGGCTCAATGTTCATATGCCCCAACAATACGAAAAATCCTTTGTTGAAAACTTCCTGTTTTAATACAATTATATATTTTATAAAGAAACTTACAAAATTTTACTTGTTCAATTTTCCAAAATTTTATCAGGAATCTATAAAGCTTTAAAAGCTTTTACCCCAGCCAATACAGTTGCCACCAAAGCATAAAGGAGTTATGACAAAATTTAAAAAGATTAAAAGTTCTGAAAAATTGACAGTATTTTTGTAACATAAGAAAATCATTATAAGCTTATGTAAAATTAAAATCTCCAACTTCTTCGTGAATACCATTTTTTAAATTAACTTCAATGCGTACCATAAAAGATATAGGTTATACAGGCATCCTGCCTTTCAAAAGAAGCCCGTCAAAGGCATCAACTCAATTTTTTTTTAATTTTGTACAGAATACTAGCAGAAACAAATTTATATTTTTCGATCTAAAAAATTTCAATAATCTATATTAAAAATCGAATCAATAAAAGTTTTTTTAGAAATGAATTGTTTTAAGGTAAGTGCAACTATTTGTGTCTCCTTCCCATTCTGAGCATGCCGGATTTTTTTATTTTTATTCTTAATTGGATTAGATTTTTTTCCGAAAATTGTTCCATCGGCCTATGTCTATAATAGGACCACTTCCAATGCCTAATTTTTTAGAGCATTTACCAACAATAGTAATTCGAGTGAGATAATTTTTGAAGCGACTCTCGTCTTGATAATTTCTGAGGGTCTGAGCATTCTATGACTGTTGGACCTTTCCTAAGAATTTATCAATACCACAAGCGTGTTTATCAGAACAGCACCACGCTCCCAAATGAATCATAAATATGTATGTCCAAAAGTCAAACCATAATCCAGCGCTAAGAATTTCGCGATTGAATCGTCATGTTTTAAAGTCTTTAATTAGCCATTATCGCAAGTATTTCCCATTTTCGATCAGCTGCCATGCTGCTGTTAACCACAATGCCAACATATGATTTTATTTCTTTTTTGATACGTACTTGTATGTACATATATTTATTACCAAAACTGTGTTGCTGCTGCAACTGATAAGAGTTTTTTGGCTGGCCCTATTTGAAATGCTAATAGCTTGTGTTTTTTTTTTTTTTTTTTTGGATTGTTGGCAGCACTCAAATTTTTGGTTAACAAAATATTTATTAATATGAACGGAATTTAGTGCTACCGACTGAAGCTTAATTGCTAGGGCTATAGATTCTACGATAGATTAAATTACAATCGTTGTAGTAGTAGATATTCCTATATTAGAGCTAATAGAGAAACGACTGCCATGGCTTTGTGTCTGCTCTGCAAGTGTTCTCTGTACATCGATTGTTTTATAATGTCTGATAAGGACGCATAATTTATGAAATCTTGAGACTTACATATCAAATAAATCAACGGTAAATCTTACTTTAAAATCTTAAAAACATTTAGTGATAAGATATTTCAATGGCGTGCTGCAAGCTGTTGAGGTTAATCAGCGTACTAATAAAGTAGGGGTAATTAATTTGAGACTTTTAAGAGTATATGAAAATATTAGAATCGAAAGTTTTATACGGCCTTGCTCCGGTTCGTATTTTAGTTTGGACTTTACGGTTATGAATTTTGACCACTTCCGGCATTCACTTTTGGTAAGTATATGAGTTTGTATATCAGTTTATATCTATGATCTCGTTATTAATAAGAATCAACTCGAATTTCAGTTCAAAATTATATTTCTTAGTTATTTATTTGAGATTATTATTAAATTAGTCGGGGTTTGATTTGGAACACTCTTTGAACTTTATAAAAATAATTAGTCAAAGCTATTCGACAATATAAGAGAAAATTTAAATTCAAATATATTCAATTATTTTTCACTTAGGATTTTAATCATTTATTTTTGGTTATGCAAAGTTCTTATTAAACTTTAGATAAAGTTTTTAAAATAAAATTCCAAATTGTATTATATATATATAATATAATGTAGACCCCGGCATATCCTCATGTGTGATCTGAATTAGTCCCCTATTGAAAAAGGAACTTATAACAAAAAAATTTGAAAACATATTTTAAAATTTGTTTGCCCTTTTATTTCAAAAAACATTCCTACATAAAAATTTTAACCCGCTACTCCCTATACGTATGGCCCGAATTTTCCAAGACTCTTTCGTATGAGAGGCGATTCATTGATCGTCAATGAATTCAGGTAAAAAAAAAAATTTCCATATATTGTATAAGAATTAGGGAATAAAGTTTCTTAAAACGCTTTCTTTACTGCTCGACATAAATTTATAATTTATTAAAGTATTAGAAACGATTTCCTGAGTCAAAAAGCAAATATGTGCTTTAAGATTCTAAAAAGCTCATTTCGCTTTTTTTCCAAAAATATTTATTTTTTTTGACAATTGAAGAAGCATCAACGAGATTTTATCGATAAACTTCAATTCCAAAAAAACTTGGTGAAGAAATCTGAGCGATATTGTAAAAATGAGCTTTGACTTTCCAAAAATTTTGTATAGCTACAAGTTATAAATTTTTAGTTAATAATTTTAGAATATAAAACACTCGAGAATGAAAAGTTCGTTTTGTTATTGGTCTTTGTAGTTGGTGTTCTTCTCGGAGCTCTGATTTTATGAAAGTCAAATTAAAAAAATCTTAAAAAACTAAAATTTTTACTGTTTAAATTTAGGAAATTTTTGGCCTAGTGTGAATTGGGAGGTACAATTTCATGCCAGAGTTTTTAAGATAAATTTAAAATTCACTCTTTTTAACTCGTCTGTGCTAATAACAGTCTGACAGCTCCGCTAATAGTATAAATAATTGCATATAAGTAGTTTCAGAAAATATTCAACATTTATGGTGCATTTTTATCTGAATTCACTTTGGACAACGCTTTCGTTATAATTTAACAGTTAAGATCACTTTTTTAAAGTAAATCGACGGAACTTTATAATAACTACCATACAATATAAAATTTTAAAAAAGACTGGATTAGTTATTAATCCACTATAATATGGAAACACTGTTTTTTACATTTGCTTTAGAAGTCATTTAATTTTCAGCTTACCTTTTTAAAATCCTCGCTGGCAACCATAACTATAGATGCAAGTTATGTATAGTATATAATACCCCTAAGCTGTTGTTTATGAACTATCTCACTTAAAACATGGGCAACACTAATAGCTAAGTTATGTTTTATTTCGCACTTGGGAGTAACTACTATTTTGTATCACTTAAATTTTCAACGTCTAATTGTTGAAACGTGCAAATGGACGCGCCGAGCGTCGGAACAAAACTGAAATTCTTGAAGGAAACGCTTAACAGCTGAACCCAAATCGAGGCAGCGCTGCGACTGATATCGTCAAAGCAGAGACGCGACGCAGAAGCGTCAACTGCGCGTATATTGAGTAGCTTGCACTACTGGAGAACTGCGTATGATATGGTAAGAGGAACAGTAGTTGGAGTAGTCGGCGGAATAGATTGTCCAATATTTATACGCAATGTTAACATTGTGTATTTAGGAGCAATGCACAAATCTCGCTATGATAGGAAAACGCGATAAACTACAATTCAAATTAAAAGCAATATAAGGTTTGTCCAAATTCATTTAAATATATTCTGATATGCTATTATTTTTCGAAAATGAGACTATTTGTTAATGAATTCTCAGTCTGTAATTCTTTAAATTGGCTTATAATCTTGTCAAAACCACGTTCCAATGTAGGCGAGCTGACCCTCTCCAAGATTTTGAGAACGTAGTCCTTGATACGGCAAGCCAGGGCCTGGAAGAGAATAAAATTATTATTGCTGCTGAGCGAAAAATTTTAGAAAATTAGTTGAAATTTTCCAATATTACAAAAGAGCGTTTTTTCTATGCTTTTTATCGCTGTCATATTTGACATGATAACCAGCAATCTTCAAATGCCCGATTCTTCCAAAAATTAAACAAATTTTATATGGGCACATACGTTCATTTTGCACCTTAAATTCTTTATATAAGTCATACGCCTTTTAGAAAAAGTCTACATTATTAAAAAAAAAAATGGCGGACGTAAAGTCGGGCGCGGACGACTTTAGGATACCCTGTACCACTAGCTTGTAATAAAGTCCGATTTCTTCACAAAAAACCAACAACAGAAGAATTTTTAAGCAAAAAATTTTTTTGACCGATCGTTCCTATGGGAGCTATATGATATAGTCAACCGATTTCAATAAAATTTGACACAGTGCTTAAATACCTTAAAAAAATCTGAATGCCAAATTTATTTCAAATATCTTTACAAACAAACAAAACACATCGAATTTTGTATAAAAAACGTGTTTTTGGACCGATTGGTCCTATGGGAGCTATATGATCTAGTCAAACGATTTGGATTAAATTTAGTACAGTGCTTAGGAACTATAAAATACTCACGAATGTCAAATTTGGTCCCAATATCTTAACAAACAAACGAAACACAACAAATTTTGTTAAAAAATCGATTTTTTAGAAGATCGGACCTATGGGAGCTACATGATATAGTCAACCGATTTTGTTCAAATTTGGCACATTGCTTAAGTGGTATAAAAAATTTCCAAACCCTAATCTGGTTACGATATCTTTACTAAAAACGAAATATAGCGAATTTTTCATTAAAAAAGTTATTTTGGCCGATCGGTCCTATGGGAGCTATATGATATAGTCAACCGATTTCGATCAAATTTGGTACAGTGATTGGGAACTATAAAAAATATTTCGAATACCAAATTTGGTTACGATATCTTCATAAACAAACGAATTATTCATCTAAAACGCTTTTTTTTTGTCGAGGTCGTCTCAAACACCCCCATGGGAACTGTATAATTTATCCCCGATATCAAAAAAATAAAATAAACTTGCCTCCTATGGAATAATATGGGATCTAATGTGAAAGTTTGGTAACTCTAGCTCTTACCATCTCTGAGATCTAGGCGTTCACACGGACGGACAGACGGACACACGGACAGACGGACGGACGGACAGACGGACAGTCGGACATGGGTACATCGACTTCTCTATTCACCCTGATCATATTTTAGGTAACTTTGGGGTGTCTCCGACGTCTCCTTCTATATGTTACATACATTTTCGGCTTGCACAAACTTAATATACCCTTGGTACCATACGGTGCAGGGTATAAAAAGTTGCATTTAATATATTGAAGTGGGTGAAACAAGCGAGTCTTAATCATTTTGTTTGCTTTATTATTTACTTGTTTGAAGTGTCTGGATTAGTACCATATTGTCATAGAAGGTTAATGCGCCAAAATTAGGATGAAAAAGCACCAACTCTACAACCCAACTGATAAACTAACAAAAAGGACGTTGAGTTACTTTTTTACTCTTTAACAGCCGGCTTCAATTCTCTAATAATCAACCGATTTTGTAAAGTTTGGTCAGTGCTTGAAAAGTATAAAAACTTCCCATAATCAAATAAGGGTGTTTTTACAATCGTCGATATTATTAATCTTTATAGGATTAAAATAAAGAACCTAACCTAACTTAACTAACGAATGAACGTCGCTTAAAATCAGATGCTGCTCACAAATCTATCATGGTACTTGATTTCTTTACAAAATCCAGAAATATGAGCACTAAATCATAACGATACCCTAGGTTTGAAAACTAACTCTTACCCAGTTGTTAAATTTGTCTAAAATTGAAAGAATTTTATGTATCGGTATGAAAATCTTAACTGACTGATCTTAATATTAAAATTGATTCTTTCAAGTCAAGTCAGTTTACTTTAGTTCCGCTCCCTGTGTGCCTAGGACCATAGAGATCCATGTAGTACAGCTGCACTTACATAGATATATTTCATATCCACTCTGCAACGAGTGTGCGTGAAATTACACTCATGAAACATGGTATGAAACAGAGACGCATCCACACCTTCGAGCCTCTCATATATAAGTGTGCGCCAAAAGCGCATCATGCGCCTTGCATGACTGTGTAGTCGCTCCAAGTCCAGCTTATCCTTGTAACGAAACTTGTTTATGGCTTGGTGATGCTCTGTTAGAAAGCTGTGTAAGCAATATTAAAATTAAATCATAGCTATATATTAATTATGCCATAAGGTTGGTTTACGTATAGTACAAGTCCATGCCGTAAAGCCGTTCATAGGGTTGGATAAGACTCCAGGCCTGCTTGAGTGCCAAACTTTCACTACGCGTAAAACCCAGCTCGCTTACAATGGGACCCGGTTTAAATGCAGGTAATTCCTTAAGCTTCGTTTCGGATTTAAGTATTGACTTTAAGGTAGATTCCCTCAGATTGGCAACGGAATTATCAATAGATTTTCGAGACATACTGCAATTTTTTTGCTTTGCCCAACAATTATAAAAAAAAAATATATATAAAAAAACAAAAGCTAAGTTATTTAATGTGAAGTATATTTTGAAGTTTTAATCTTTCGACAACTTGCTATCAGAAGACTCATATATGCCATGATCGTTCATAAACTGTTCCATGCTTTTAGTTCTTTCGAACGAGCTGCCCGATCGTTTTAAAACTTCGCCACGTTCTTTGGCAGCTTCGCGTTCCATTTTACGTTGCAAATGACGTTCCAGACGCGCTTTAAGTTTACGTTCTTCCATTTTATCAACTTCAAAATCATCGATATTGAAATTAATGTCCAAGGGCTGTTTCTTGGGTTGCTTCAGATACTCATCACGCTCAGCTTCACTCATATTTCTGGTCTTGATCAGCTTGCTAAATTCTAATTTGGCCTCCATCTGCTTAGCCTGTGACTTTTTAAGTCTATAGAAATCCTCGCGCTCAAACTCTTCTAGTTCAGCGCAAATATAATCGTGTGTATTTTTTAATTTAGGTATAACCACATGTTCCAGCGCATTAACTCGCATATTGGTCTGATGTGAGGCGGCGGACAACATACGCAAATTTAACCTATATGAGGCTAGATTGACTAGCTGATTTAGCGCTGCCTGAAACGACTCACGTACGTTTTGCACCTGTGAACCGCCACAGCTTAAGCCTGTCATCGGATGTGCAACCTCGGGATTCAGCTCCAGTACGAAGCAATCCAAAGGCACGCCCACAACTTTCATTTGGCGCTTACGGATAGTAGCTGAAGAGCACCCACTGTTATCGGCTACAAGTAACGGCTTAAAGTCCGTGCCGATAAGATTGGCTTTGGTTACGGAAAAAATGGCCGCACGCATCGCTTCATCTACTTCATCCTCTTTTGATACTATATGACGATTCATCTCCCTCATTTTTATGTCAATGGCGTCACGTTTGCGTTTAAGCAAAGTTATTCCACGTCTTGCGGATTCTTCACGCAGCTTAATAATAACCTTGTTGGCACGAGAGGGAAATATTGCTATACGATCAGTTGCCATGACGAAGAAAAAAATATTACTTGTGCTTGCAAATTTTAATTTGGAATTTTGATAATAATTTAAATAAATGTGACATATAGTAAATAAAATGAAAGAACTACACAATTTTCAAACACAAATACAGAAATAATATTATGCTTACCGCTTACTATAAACACTAAATCTCATGGCGGTAAGCTAGATACCCAGAAAATTCACTTAATACGACATTTTAGTTAAATAAAACAAAAAGACTATGCTCTACATATATTTCAACCCCTCCGCAACATTTTGCAAATTTCATATATTTTCTTATTTCAGTCCAAATTCAATCCTTTGTTAAAATTTAAATTTATTTTGGAATTGCTAAAAATCTTTTACTTTACCTGTACCCATCTTTAAATTATAAAGCAATTGTTTGTTTCTTAAGATATCGCAAGGATACTAGATCTTTAGAGCATAAGAATAAGATTTACAATATCCTGAAATTAAATCTTTATTATCACTAGGAAATTATTAATACTATAGTAAACCACGGCTAGATATAATTGTACATGTATTGACAGCCGCATTTTGATTTCTTACAAAATATATCTTATTTTTTATGCAACTTATGGTTAGCATTATTCATAATGAGTTTAAATTTATCGACCATTAAACTAGACAAGTTTTTTAATGGAATAATTGCTTAAGCTATAGCCGTGGTAGTTTACTTTGAAATAGGTTGCAAATTAAATAATACTTCATCGAATCAAACTGAATATGCTTTTGGATCTCTTTATAGCCTAATAGTTGCTTTGTGTATATAATTAGCTTGAAACAATATAGAATACGATTTATGTAGCATCAGAACAAAAAATTAAACCTAAATGCGCTGCAAACGGTTTTTGTTAAACTTCAATTTTATGGCAATTCAATCAAACTAAAAATATCACTGATAAAAACTATTTTCAACAACTTAAACTTAAAGATATATGCGCAAAAGTTGGCGCGCAGTCATTTTTTTGTTACATATTGGGCATTTGTGGGTTGCACTTATAGCCCTCTCAATGCATACTTTACAAAAAACATGTCCACACTTGGTAGACATTGGATCGCGTGAACGTACACACTCCAAGCACACGGGGCACTTGTATTGTTCCTCGCTTAAACTTTCTTCAAAACACTTGCGTTTCGGCGGCGTGGGGCCACAACTTTCCTGTAAGGCAGCAGCAGTACGGCGTCTGTTGGCAACTCGAGAAACAGGTAAGCGCGCTTCCGGTGTGCATAAATCTATAACAGCTTCTGGTGCACGCTGTACAGAAAAACGCGGACGATTATCAAAATGAGATAAATCAATTATATGAGGCAGCTCATCTAAAAAAGGTATAATTTTAAATCAAATTAAGGAAACTCAAGTAAAGACTTACTAGTAGTGACTCTTGGCACAGCGCCTCGAATATGTGGCGTTGAAATAGAAACAATGCGAACATCATCGTCCATAGTATCATCGGCCTCACGTGTGCTGTTCAAGCTGTCGTCCTGCCGTGACCCGAAGTTATTGCCCATCCGATCAATAAAACGTTGTACTAGAATTAATGACACCTTAGTAAAAACTTTAACAAATAATGTTTTTCTCGTAGCGTACTGCGTTCAATTTCAGCATCTAAGTCTTCTATAGAAGAGTCTATAGAATTTCCTATATTTACGCTTTCATTGACAAAGGAGAGTACGGCATTGTTGGAGCTTTCCGAGTTTCTGGAATTGTTCAATCTAATAGTGTCCATTAGCCTGTATCCCTCGGCAAGTAAGTCATCAGTATCAGATGTGTCGTAGACAGGCGAATACTATAAAGTAAATGTAATACAATACTTCCATTTATTTATAAAGCTCTGGCATACATGCGGTGATTGATTTCCATCGCTACTGCGTCTGGGATTAGCCATTATTTGCGTCTTTGCACAACTGCTGAAACTCGCTTTGTTTTGCTTTTTAAATTTCAAATGGATGCAAATGATACAAAAAAAATTTAATACACCTGAACACACTGCAAATTCACATAAATAACATGATTTTAATAGAATGCTTAGTTATAATATGCCGCCTAAAAAAATTGATGTATAATTGAACGACCCAACGATAGTTTTCCATATGTTTTGTAGTCATTTTACTATCGATGTCCTATTGGCAAAATCTTATCGATAAATGTGAAATATCGCTTAATTCTAAATCATTTAAATAAGCGCAGCATAAATATTCCAGAAAATTTGTTTATAAAAACCATGGTATAATAATAATTATTATACCATGATAAAAACTATACGCACCTTTTGGCAGCTGCTGGCAGCGAAAAACCGGTTTTTGGAAAATTTTACATACAATCGTTTGAAGCAACGGATGGCAAAAGTAATACAAAAAGCGCGAAAATATTGTGTTAAACTTTTATCAATAATGTTAGGATCTAATTGAAGTATTGCTAAATGTTAAAATTTCAACCAGTTATTTCAGTGTTCAAGTGGTCGGTCCACTAAGTTTGCCGATGAGCACCTTACCTTAAATAAAATTTAAGAATATAAGCAAAATAAACAGCCCATCTTTAACTTTAATATAGTTACAATATAAAATGGTATTGATTGTAACAATAAAAAGGCTGAAAAATTATTAAAACTTTTATAAAATTGTTTTTTATTACAACGAAATGTATTTCAAAATAAACGATGTGCTTAATGCTAAAGCAGTATTTTTGCTTACCCAAGTGGTATTTTTTTATTTATGAAATTGGTATGTTATTATTTTTTCAACATTCGGCCACACTGCTAAAAAGCACGTCACCAACAATTTTGTGTTTTTAATCATTTAAATGTAAATATTAAAAATATATAATCGCTGACATGGACAGGGATAAATACACATTGCAGGCCATACGGCAAGAATTAATTGATAATAATCTCCAGGCCAAAGCCATCATACAAGTAAGTTGGGCATTTGGCGCTTAACTATATCTACGCACATAGATACGTCTTTGAATATACAAAGTTCAATTTTTAGGATATACTTACCAGCCGTACGTCTATTGCCGAACTAGAGGCCCTAAATGAAGCCGGTCGAGCCAAGCTGGCAACGTTGCGCAAAAACATAGAAAGATTAGATGATTGGGCACGTGATATGGCGGACCCAGCGCTGGCCAAAGAGGTAGACACACATCGTGAGCAATTCTCAAAAACATTGCAAGCATTCCGCAAGGCAAATGTCTCTACTATGTTGGAGATTGAAAAAGCGAATCGGGAGGAGCTAATGGCTATAACTGGTGAAAGCGATTTGCGCCAACGCACAAATGCAAGCGCACGGCACAATCGTAGCAGTCTTGTATCACAAGAGAACGATGTAACTGAAAAAATGTTGGCTATATCACGGCATCTATCAGAAACAACACAAAAAAGTGCCATTACGTTGGAAACACTTGTAGCCTCATCGCATAACGTTGAAGCTACAAGTGATGAACTGCAGAACACAGCGGGTACAATAACACAGTCGGGCAAGTTACTAAAGAAGTATGGACGACGTGAGTGTACCGACAAAATGCTTTTGTTCTTTGCGTTTTCCCTATTCCTGGCTTGCGTTTTTTATATTGTTCAAAAGCGACTATTTTAAGTAAAAATTGTAGCCTTACATATGTGTAGCTGAGCAGTAGATTGGCGATGTGCCTCTAAATTGTAATATTTTATGTGTATTAAGAGCTTTTAGCACTATTTATTTATTATAGCAAAATCTATTAATTTTACTTAAGTCGTAAGTTAATATGGGCATCTAGGAACACCGCCTGGATTAGAAAAACCATTTGTATTCACCATACGACATATATCCTTATAGGAGCGCTGCTGCTGTTGCGGTCTAGTTGGCTGTCTGTAGGAGTAGGCAGGATGATTTGCAGCTGGATAGTAGTAACCGCCGGTTTGCGGCTGTAATTGGAAGAGTCTATCAAATACTGGTGAACTATAAGTGCAGGCACAAGCGCAGCTTAGCCAAAAACATATTTTGAATAGCAGCTGCATAACAATGACTTATTTAACTGAATTTCTGGCACAGAATGAAATAAATACAATACCAAGTTGATGATTTTGTCAAGATTGCGTGACTTCCGTCACCTTGTTTGCGTATAATGAAAGTGAGCACATGGGTCCATGGTCACATTGATTGTTATTCTGATAATTTATTTAATGACGAGGGGAACTGCGAGTAGCCCATTGCTTATCTTTTACTTAAAATTAATTAAGAAGGCAAAGAGTTTTAATTATGTTTAATTTTATGTAGAGCTCTCTTTTATAATGTGCAGACATTAGTTCTATAATAAAACCTGCACGTATGGCTAAGTCAGTGCAAAAATTCACAAAGTTGAAAAGAAGTAATAACAAACACGAAGATTTGAACTTTTTGATTGTGGGCGCCAATATAAAAAATCTGAATAAACATAAGAGACTTAAGATGCATATTTTTGTAATAAATAAAAAAACTTTGTATGGTTTATCGCTTGAGTTTTCTGTAGTACGGTTGCGTTTAAGCGGTCTGGGGCCAGAGCTTTCCTGTGGGGCAGTAGCATTGTTTTAAAATGCATAAGTACATGAATCTATAACAGCTTCTGGTACACAATGTACGGCCAAATGCCAACACAACTTATCATAAATACGTATATTTTTAAATAAAATCAGGGACTCTCAAATAGAGTACTGCGCTTTTGGAGCTACCTTAGCTTCTAGAATTGTTGGTAGTGTCAATAAGGCTGTGTCTACTGGCAAATGTGTCATAGGCAGGCGAACTAGGTGTCCCAGAAGCTGTGACCAAATTAAAAACCTTATTACTTAAGGACTTTTGTCGCTTTTTTTTTATAGATGCATAAAAAATACAGAAATGTTTTAGTTTTGATATCTAACCAAACTTTCTTTTGAGCAGTCAATTTCAAAACTGGGCTGTGTTATTTGAATCCTAGATCCTGCAACTCTTGATATTTACAGTTCTAATTATTTTAACTTTTGTGCAAAATTTGGTAGCCCAGGAGACACCGAAATAATTAGCTTTGGGCATTAGACCAGCTGCCTGTGGTCTACGTTCGTAAGGAGTGGTGCTGCAAATGTAACCCCGAGAAATCGGAGCGGACAAAACATTTGTCCATGTTTTGATAATAAGAGATCGATTTTTTCACTGCCCAAAATCAAAAATTTTAATAAAATTTACAAGCTGTGCAATGTTATTGAGCTTTCTAAGTAAAAAAATGTTAGTTATTATTAGACTAATCTTTAGAAAATTATTAAGTATTTAAAAAATAAGCAGTACGGCTGCCAATTCGTCTTAAGTCTCTATAAACAAGTACACAAGCCTAAATTCGAAAACAAGCGTCCTGCCAACAAGTTTCCCAAGACTCCCAAGAGATGACGCTCGCGGTTTGGTTACGAACAAGATTTTTGCTGTCCCAAAAATGCTGCCAATTACAAAAAAAAAGGAGTGGCTGCCAACTCGCTTAAAGATGTCTGCAGCAAGGACACAAACCTAATTTGAAAATATATATCGTGCTAAGCTGTTTTACCTGACGACCACAGATGGCGCTATGAAGCCGGTTACGAAGTTGGCTTGCAAAATACAGGTTTCCAATAGCTGTCAGATCGAGCTGCACAAAATCACCGCTAGATGGTACTTAGAGCAGTACTGGTTGCAAATAACTGTCAGATCGAGCTGCACAAAATCACCGCTAGATGGTACTTAGAGCAGTATCTGACGACCATAGATGGCGCTGGGAAGCCGGTTACGAACCTGGCTTGAAAAATACAGGTTTCAAATAACAGCCAAATCAAGTTGCACAAAATCCCCGCTAGATGGTGCTCAGAGCAGTAGTCAAAAATTACGCAAGCAAAAGACAAAAATAATTCTAAAATTATCAACCCAAGTAAACAAATATTATAACCTCTAAGCGAGTATTCCATAAAATTTCGCATGCACTTGGCATTCAAAATTTACTACTAAAATTCTTTGCACTTGTTTGGCCAGCAATCTACAGTCAAACGAAAGGAAATTCCATTTGAAGTTTTTTACCAGGCGCTCAGCTTTGGGAAACAGCAAATAAATAGCATTCCAGAGCGCGTCATCAGTGCCGTAAAATAACAAGAGCATAAAAAGTGAGACTGTATTAGTTAGGGGTGTGTACACAAAGACAGTGAGGACTGCTGAGTGTCACTTAGGGGTGAGTTTCCAAGGCAGTGACGTGGCCAGCGGGGGTTGTAGCTGCTGTTAACTGCGCAGGGCAAATGCGCACGCCACTGCCGGCACAGCTGACTGTAATGCGGCGGCAGAGAGCCACTGTTTAACCGCCCGCCCAGTGGGTTGGACGCGTAACCTTCGAAAATCCAATAATGCTCATTTTAAAACAACAGGCGTTCCATTCCAATTAGTCTACGGCAGCATTGGGTGGTGCAGTGCCAGGGGCTACACCTTGGCCAGGCCTGAATGGTTCTTTGTGTTTTTTGCCAAGAACCCAATTTTGCAACAGCAGCAGCAGCACAGGCGGCAGCAGTTGGTCACACTTTGGGTGCGGCGCATTAAAATAGACACGTGTCCATCAGCGGTTTAACCCTTCTTAAGGTAACGCCCAAGGATGATTAGGCGAACAGAAATGTTAGCAGCATGCTGTGGCAAGCAACACTGCGCATGTCAGCATCAAGTGGTTAGATGTTGGTGCTACTGTGGACAAGCCAGGCATAAGAGGGCGGAGTGTAGGATGTTGTTGTCTGCACGCATCTGCTCTTTGCCGCCCGGGGCGTTACTCATAGCAGTATGTGTGTGTGTGTGTGTGTGTGGTGAGGCAGGGGCAAGGGGTCTGACGTTAGCGTTGACACGTTACCGTTATGTAATGCGGACGCTAAACCGGTTTACAGTTACGTCGTAACTAGGAGCAACCTTAGCCCAACAGGCGTTCAGAAGCCGCAACACCACTGCCCGTTACTACGTTGTTACAGCGCTGTACCACAAACACAACCACAACAACAACAGCAACCAGGAGCAGCTGTTGTTTAGGGGTGGGTTGTAAGCTGCCGAGAGACAACGGCAGAGTGAGTATGACATCTTAGGGGTTGAACTCATGATGCTCTGATTTAAATAAGGTTGTGTAACATACGCTGCGCGGAGTAAGCCTGAAAAAATGACGTCACTGAGTCAACTAAAAGCTGATTTGTATGGCATGTACAGGGAAGCTTCACTGCCTTCAATGACACCTGTGGCAGCTGTGGGTTAAGCTACTATTGAACTATTGAAAAAAGGGCCTTAGTAGTACAGTATAACCAAAAACAAATCTCGAATTCTATAAATTGTACACAAAAGTTTGGGTTGCAAAAAACGTTCAAAATTAAATTAGAACTTGTATTTGTAATGAAAGGTAGACCCAAAAGTTCGTATTTTAGGCGACAGAGGCCGCGAAAGTTACTATCCTGAATCAGATAAGAATCGATTATTTACTTTTTCGATCTTAGGGTAGCCAATTTTTGAATTGTTTAATTAATATTGAGATACTTCAAACATTTTTTTTTTGGTCCGAGTTTCTTTGAATATGTCTATTATTGGGTCTTTCACTAAGTAATTTCGTTTTTTTTAGTGCAAATAAAACACGATTTTTTATTGTGTTTTGTTCCAATACCTTTTGGGCAAGAGATTGTTTCTACGCTCATAAAATTTTTGATCCTTGAGGTGCAGGTTCTCCCAAACAAAAAATTTTGCAGAGACCGGCACAAGTAATAGTCCGAAGGTGCTAAGTCTTGAGAATATGGTGGGTGTGGTAGCACATCCCATTCAAGCTGCAAACGCTTTTGGCGACTCAACAAACTTGTTCGAGGACTCGCATTATCCTGGTGAAACTCCTTTTCTATTGACCTTTTCTATTGACCAATTCTGGCCTCTTCTGTTTGAGAGCATCACTCAATTTGTCCAGCTGATCTTAATACAATTTAGAATTAATCGTGGTATTGTCGGGCAAAAGCTCAAAATAAACGATCCCTTTGAAAGATTTCAGCTCCTGCTGGTGAGATCACCAAACACACAACATAACCTTCAGCAAACTCTCGAGTTGTTATTCGACGATTTGCATCTACCAACGACTTTATTTTATCCACATCAGCTTCAAGAGGCCTTCCAGGACGTGGTGCCTTGCATGAACTGCTTTTTTACCCTTTGGTAGTAAAACAGTAAAATATGAATATAAATTTCGATATTCTATCTTCGAGAGGGCGAAGATGACGTCACACTCATTCTCATTTCAAATGCTTTCAGAGACACACAAAAACATAGCGACACATTTCGTCACCTTTTTATATGCCAATCATAAGTTGTATTCACATATTAAAGCTCAAGGTCATTTCAGGGATGCTTTGCTTTACTTAACACGCACTCACTCACACATGCACATTTTTTTTTCGCTGTTCTTCGCAGCATTCGCGTTCGTGTGCGTTGTCTTTGCATGCAGACATGTTGAATGTACATATGTATCTGTATGTGTGCACATCTTTAGCATGCACGTATAGGCAAATACTTGCACATGTTCTTTCATGGTAGATTTTGGAACAGGCGAGCATCATTTTAGAGCAGGGACTCTCTATACATGAATAGCAATTTTCACACATACTCACATCATATTGTGTACATGCATACGCAGGCATACGCACGCATGTGTGTGTTCATTCGCAGGATGTGTGTACAATTGTGGGCGGAACTTTTTAAGGCTGATAACAAACTGAAAGCTTTTGCAGCATAAAAGCGCCTTTTGGGTTTGTGTCCATGGCTGGTTGATGTACTGGATAAACTGCTTAGTATAAGCAACAGCTAAGTTTGCAATTTGTAGGAATATGTTTTGTGTAGGATTTTCAAAATTTTATTGTTTGTTTGTTATTATTATTAAACATTTTTAAATGATATATTTGTATTGGCTTGAACATCTGATAGACGAGTAGTTTTATAGATTTTTAAATTGAAACTGAATTTACCCTTTGAGTTCATTTGCTATAAAACTCACTATACTTTGTATCATAATTAAAAACAACAATTGAAATGGACGAAAAATTTAACGCATCTATTGATTTTCCTTGACATAATATAGCGAGAAAAGTAATTTCGTGTTGGGCCGTCGTCATCTCCATAAGTTCTTAGCTCGCAGGCTAAACTAAAAATTTCAATTTTCTTCCTACCAAAATTGACTTACTTCCTATATTGATTTTGAAAGATTTTTTTCTTAAACCACATAAGTTTTATTATGACACGATTTTAAAATTATCGGACTACACTTATTTTGTTCTCAAGTCAGTGCTCAGTCTCAGTCCTTGACCCCGACTTACCGACATAGCTGAACTATAAACTAGTGGTAGATTGCTTCTGCCAGAGGTTCATAATTGGCTTCTTTCTCTTAGCATTTTTGGACAATAAGGATCTTATTGAAGACCCAACTAGGTTGGGTCTTAGTTTATTAAGCTGCTCTGTCAATAAACCGAGATAACTCAGAGACAATGGGGTTTCATTTTTTATAAAGAGAGAAGCGTGAAAAAAGAACGGGTAGGTGTGGAAGGTCAAAGCTAGTTGGGATTCCTAATCTTCCAAGCCTTTTTCCGCTTTCAGCGCATTGTCTTCGTGGAGAATTTCCTTCAAGCAGCGAAGGGAATGCGTAAACAAAATCCAACCTCTGTCCTTCCGTAACAGAGTCACACTCTGTCTGCTTCCTGGACTTGGGTTGCTAGACAATTAATGAGTTCGCGAGACTGCATTCTTCTTCGTCCAGCACTTGCCACTGGTCTACAATGAAAACTATGTCTAAAAAATAAGCCTTAGGTGAACATAAGAGATATTGGTTCTCTTTATCGAATTTAAGACAAGCTATAGGTCTTGGTAGAACGGACCTAAGGTTTCTGGTAGCCTACTTAACTGGGCACCACACTGTAAGTTAGCACTTACATAAAATGCGTCTATCGGATTCTTCAGAGGGCAGGCTTTGAAGACGGCGAGACAACCAAACACATCTTGTGTGATATTGTCCAGCAATAGTGTGGGACAGAGTCACATATCCCGTTTCAGCTTCTTCAAATCCCAACGAAAGACTTACTACCCTTTATAAGGAAGGTACTCTTTTTCTACCCGCAAGGTTAGCTAACAATGCGGTTGTTCTCGGAATATTCGTCCGTTTGCTCATTATCTGATATATCGGAGTACCCGGTGCCCAACAGAGGGTGTTCGAGGGATAGTGGACCAAAGACACAGCTATGGTATGGCAATTTTTGCAAATATCTAGCCTTATCTAATATACAGCTTATGGTCTATTACAAATTAAGACTTTAGGACGTCATGTAGAAAGTGATTGCCAAGGTACCACCATTTGGTCAAACGTTGCGTATAGAAGACATGTACACATTATGTTAACCCTGAGGTTCGAATATTGAGTATGTATAAGAGCTAAATAACAGAAAGCTACGAATAACGAAATACAATATTTCAAAAACAAGATTCCGAAAAAAGATGAATAAACGCCCAGCTCTAATCATTGACTTCACAGAATAAACCTACGGAAAATTTCTCTTGTCGCTCCCTTACTTTATGAATATGTTACTCTTTTTCTTGATTATGCGATTGGATCTTAAAGAGAAGCCAATGTCTATTCCAAACAGTTAGTTCGACAAAAGTCTCCATAATTCAAAACCAAATAATACAGCGCAACTGTCCACTCCATCAAGTTGAAAGTCAATCAATGTTTAAGTAATCATTATAGTCACTCTACGATAAGTACAGACTATTGTGGCATTATCTAGTTCAATAATATTAGCTATTTGTTAAATTGCTTTGCACGATAAGCGTCACAACGGATACCAACCTACATAGTAGTTCTGCAACAATTGTGATGGCCAACACTTTAAACAAAGAAAATTGCCAACTTGTAAAAAAAGAAACACGAAGAAGCAAAGAAAATGAAAATAAACAAGTTGGTAAAAGTTAAAACATCACGACTTTAATATGCTCTTATTTCACTATTTTTCTACAATTTCGAAGAGTTTTAAATTTTTTTTTAAAAACGGGGAATATGTGTTGAGTTTTACCTTAGTAATCTTCTATGTACTCTCTCATCAAGGTCGCTGTAGTATTTCCAGAATAAAACTTTATGGGACATCATATACTAAGGATTATTCTTTGTCAAAATGAATTATACCGATACCAATGGAATTTGCTTACGATTTTAAGAATATTGAATCGATATCGGTGTTTCTGACTGAATTTGATCCAGTTTGCAACCGTTGATGGGTAATATAATATATTATATAATTATTTGGAATTAGTGTAAAAGATTGGTCGTTGGAATTAAAGAAATAGGCGATCCGTTTAGACCTCTCTAAAACGATTCGTTTGTCATCCAGATCTTTTTGATTGGATCTCACACAACACTACTGAGTATACAGCTAACATTATAAAGCTTTGTGCTTTGGTTGCAGAGTATCAAAGAAGGATATGGAACTACATCAGATTGTTGACAAGGCTGATGATGGGCACTTGTCATTGTGTGTGCTGTTCAAAATTGCTTTTTATATACCCTCAAAATCCTACAAAGCACTACAACAACGATGTGGGTAAAGATACCAACAAACAACTTCATAGGTAAGTTGGAAAAGTTGTCATTGCGTGTTTGCAACAAACTGGCGACAAAGCTTATCTCAGATGGACACACACAAAGGCACAACAGGACAATGCACAATGAAAAGAGGACATGCAGAGAGGTGGAGAGCTATGTAGAGAGAGAGAGAGAGAGAGAGAGAAAAAGAGATCGCCGCCCGCTGACAAGGAAGCCACTCGAACAGCTGTTGGTTAGCTTTTA
Organism: Chymomyza amoena; assembly: GCA_037043745.1. Lineage (NCBI taxonomy): Eukaryota > Metazoa > Arthropoda > Insecta > Diptera > Drosophilidae > Chymomyza > Chymomyza amoena. Next base: position 207,957 of record JBAMAX010000885.1, on the reverse strand, counting down.
AACAGTTATGCAGCAGTATGTAATTAAGCTCGCCAAGTGGCAACCCTCAATATCCGTTTCCTGCACAGAGATGTTCTAACGCCCCCCTCATCCCTTAGAGCAGCGTCTTCAAACGAAAGTAATAAATTTTATTGTCCTTTCGCTTAGCGCGTCGCGTCTATCACGGCATGTTGTATATCCCGTCCGTCCGTCCGTGTCGTTGTCCAGATGTCCACGTACTGGGCCTGGCAGTCCGTTTGACTTGTCCGCTTATCTAAAGTCAAAACAATTTTCATATATTTTCCAGCTAGCAGCAATGCCTCGCTTTTCATTGTGCTCAGACATGCCATTTTGCAATTAGCATGGCATACAAACTAATTTGCGCTGCGGGATCTGTGTTGCACCCACATGTTAATTAACAGCCCATTCCATTTCGTTCCTCTCTAGCAATAAGCATTTCATTCCGTTGCGTTTGGATTGTATAAAGTACACTTAAAAAAAAACCCCCGCTATATTTAAGTATGATAGTTTAAAATCTGGGGATTAGAGATAAATAGGTACAGATAAATGTTTCAAATCGAAGTCAATTTTTTATTTTAGCTACTTTATTTTAGTGTTAAATATATTACAAAAATACGTGTGTATGAGAAGTCAGTGACTAAGAAGGTCCATCCATTGCAAATTATCGCAATATATTAGCTCAAAATATAACAAATAAAATATATTTATTTTTCAATCTGTAAGTTTTCTCTCTATCGTGTAAAAAGGTTTTTTTTTTTATGTCTTCGTCGTCCCCGTCATCATTTATTTTTCTGTTTGGTATGGCCGCTGAATAACTTTTATATAAACTGCAGTTCTTTAAAAAATACAAAAAAACTGCAAAGCGACTATAAAAAAGTCAAAAATTAATTAAGATATTAAATTAAAATAGAACTCAAGGATCGTTCGATCAAAAATGAAACATTAATTAACTTATAGTTAAATTTTAAAATATAAAAAATATGAATAACAAAATTTTGAAACTTGGAGCTTAAAATAATTATCTAAATAATTTTTTTTAGTTTTAGTATTTATCTAAATAATTTTTTTTAGTGTGATCAAGGTACATTAGTAAAAAAAAAATAAACGAAATATTTTCAACAAGAAAAAAATGACTGAAATTCCGATAAGGCAAATAAGAGACAAAAGTTTAAATTAAAAAATTTTTTGTTAAAAGGTTATTGCTGGAAAATGAAAAAAAAAATACTAATGATATTAAAAAGCTAATAATAATTTTTTATTTTAATTTTAAGAATGAAATGTAAATTTCTTTATAGATTTACTTATCTACACTTTCAAATCAAATCAGGTTCTTTAAAACAATACTTAAATTTTGTTAACCAACAGATGTTAGTTAATGTTTTTCTATTTTTTTATAAAAAAAATTTTTGTTTGTCGGAAGATGCTAAAAGTTATAATGTAAAAATTGATCCTAATAATAATAATATTAAGTGCAAATTTAAAAATAATTTTATTTTAAGTTAAAGACAGATTAATGTTTTTTTTTTTTTTAATATGTACGAAAAAAACTTATAGTTTGTCAAAAGATTCATTTCACCCGATTTACACATTTCTGTAATATTTATATGATGAAAAAATTGATATATTTTGTAGGTAAATGTAAAAATACTTTGCTTATATTCAAAATCAAAAATTAAACAAAATTAGCCATTCGCAATAAAATTAATTCCATATTTTTGTAAGTCCCAACTCAATCATATAAAAATAACTTATTGTTTAATAAAATATAATATTGAAATAAAAGACTGAAACTACAAAAACGAAAATAAAATTATTCTCACCATTTAGCTAATGAATAAACTCTTTAAGTTAAAGGGTATTTAACATTAAGAAGACGTCAGAGTTTCCTTCAATATGTCCAAATCTGCCACATAGTACTTGAGCATCCTAAGTGCTAGGATAACCAAACTTTACAATTGGGACACCTTAAATGTGCTGCCAGTATAAGTAAGTTTATTTATCTAATGTTGTTATCGTTTTTCTAATTTTTGTGGAAGTTCTAAATTAAGCAAAACAAGATTGAAGCAGTATTATACTATATTTGATCCTATTTGAATATAAGCAATACCATTTTTTCTGAGTGTATGCCACAGCATTCCAACGCTCACAATAGTTGCCATCATTTGTACTTAAGTTGAATTTTATTTTGTGAACAATTATGCTAATTTGTTAAATAAATAGACACGCGTTGTGTCCACTATGTCCACTTTCTATCTCATTTGCTCTCAGTTGGCTAGTTATAAGTCCCAAACTGTAATACTTAAAATGGCCGCCATTCAAGTTAAGTTTTATTACGGCTTTTTTATTTTATTGTTGGCTCACTCGCACAAGCTTACCAACACACACACACACACACACCCACCCACACAGATACACAGACAGGCTGTCCAATTAAGTTCGCGTTTGCCATTTAATTATTCTAATTTCCAACTCCCCCCAACCGCCTTTGCGCTTTTTCCTTCAAATGTTGGGTCTCTATATATATCCATCTAATGATTTCTTGTATATTTGTGCGCGTGCCGAGCATGAAAATTAGTTTGTACTTTTGCTTGTTTCTTTTGGTGCTCCATTTTTAATGGTCCGCCACTGACTAACTGACGGACGTTCTGATAGACGGACGTACTGACATGCCATCAAGTCACTATAGTCCTGGCCACACCTCGAAAAATTTTGTGGCTGACGCTCAAGGCTGCGCTGCCGTTGACGTTGACGCTGACTTTAACGTCGACAGCGACGCCAACGCCATTGCTAGCAAGTTATCAAAGTTGTTTGACACCAACATTAATTTGTCAAAGCCGTCGTAAGGCCCTAGACCCCCTCTTGGCCACTCGGCATATAAAATTGAGCAAAAATCTGTGCCAAATGCAAAATGAAAAATCTGCTCGGCATCTTTAATTAGTTTTAACCTTTTGCAAAAGTTGCCAAAAATGATATTTATATGCAAAGCATAACTTATATATTAGATTAAAAAATGTTTCCAAGAAAAGGCAAATGAAAAATCAACAGCAGAAAACTGCAAATTGTTTGTGTCAAACGGAATTTGCATTTTAAGGCCACAAATAAAATCATAAATATGTTAATTTTGTCCTAACTTATGTTTACAGTGAGTGCCATAAGTAAAAGCCAATCAGAAGTTGAATGACAAAACAACAAATCAACAAAAGGAAATGTCCTCGACCCACACATACACACACATACAAATAAACATGAAATCAAAGTAAAGTAAATACAACATAAAAACAAATAAAAAAATGTTTATCGAGCGAGTTTTTAGCCAACGTTGGGATACCCTTTCTGCAGCCAATTTGTTCCACATAAATTTAAAATCTACTCCGAATTCTGTTGAGATGTTTTGAGGGTTTGTTGTTTAAGGATTGTGTGTTAAGTGTGGATTGAAAGAATGTTAAGATAAAGGTTTAGGTTTTAATTTATTTGGTTCTTAAAATAAAATTAATTTTTAAAGAAAGGCTAAATAAAATCATAAGATTAGAAATATGTTGAAAATTATATGTCGTTTTTCACACAAAGTAGTATTATTTTTTCGAAAAGAATAGAACTTTTTTTTTCTGAAAATCTGCATAACGTTTAATATAAATCTCTCTCATTCTTTTCTCGAAATGGCGGATAATTTAGACATCTCTCTGAGATCATATATTATTCTATCCATTATAACGATTCGTATTACCTGCCATAATTTGTGAAGCAGCACATGATCTGTCACGCCTCTTTCATAGTTACCTTCAACAAATCCATAATACCCTTGTCCATATATGGCTACAGTGTATACAGAGAAAAACGCCAGAAGACAACGTTGACAGTAAAATGCAAAAAGTATCAAACAGCATCAAAAGTTTTTCCTTGGTCATGTTGGTAGTAGGTGAGTCTAGAGCTATGTCATGACGGTATATCCTTTCATCTTTTTGATTCTCAGGATTAGGGGTATGCGAGTAGCAGCCAATTTTTGATTGCAACATTTCGCACCAAAGGCAAAATGAGCGCTGGGCGTGTTCATATAAGGGCAACAAAAACAACAACAAATGTTAATTTTAATTTTAATATTTGCCGTGACATGGCAAAATAAAGTACAAGCTTGCTTTGAATTCATTGCAGCTACAGTGGAACCTAGATGGGATGTACAAAGCACTTAAAGATAAAGGGTGATTTGTACAAGAAAATGGTTGATTGTTGTTAATTTCGGAGCAAAAATAGAGAAATCGATATGAACTGGTGTCTTAAGTTCAAGTAGTAAGTTTCGTCAGTTTAAAAATAATTGCTCTCTTTTTAAATAAAAACTCATACAGTCGAAGCCGAGTAATCAAAATTTTCTATATTCCGAGAGAGCTCGAATTAGTGTCGAAACAGAAGTTTAAAGTAACCTTAAAAAGTGCTAAACATTTTTTTTAAAATTGGTTTTTTTTGACTTTTACAATGTTTTTATATGTTTATGGGGTGATTGTATTTAAACCTGAGGTGAAAACCCCCTAGCACGTGACGGTTCTTATATAGCTTTCAAAAACCTCGTTTAATGGGGACTTTGAGTTCCTGTCCGAATTTTTACGTGCTGTACTTTTGATCATCAGATTCGGACTATGCAACCCAAAAAAAAAAAGCGAGTACCATAAAACGTCAGCATCCTAGGGCTCTGAAATAATCTTTAAAAACTGTACACATTATTTTTCTCGATTTATAGATTTCAAGCATGTTTTAATGTTTTTTTTTTGGGCGTCACTCAATCTGAATCTGAGGTGAAAAACCTCTAGCTCGTTAGGGCTCTTACATAACCTCCAAAAACGTCGTTTAATGGGAATTTTAAGTTTCTGTAAGAACCTTTACGATGTGTTATTACATCAGATTGGAAATTAGCAATCAAAATATTTCTGAAATAATCTTAAACATTTTTTTTTAGAGTTAGATGAATTTGAATCTGACGTTCATAAATTTATAGCACGTCAGAGTTCTGAGATAATCAAAAAAAGTTTTTAGGGTTCTACTAACGATTTTATGAATTCGGAATTAGACTAAGCAAACACAAAAAATCTCGAGGATCAAAAAACGTCAGCATGACAGGGTTCTGAAATAACTCCAAAAAACACTTTTAAGGCGGATTTTGAGTCTCTTTCAGCACCCTTTCGGACTTTGCGGAAATTTATTTATTCGGAGTTCTGTCCAAGCATTGCTCATGTTCAAACCAGTCAACAAACCCTAACTAGACCTTTTGAATCTTTTTAGAGCTGATTTTCTTAATGCTTATAAGATAGTTTTAAAAAAATGCAATAAGCTTAAAATCTAATGGTATATAAAACATAAGTACAAGTAGTTAATTTAAGTAAGCTTCACTGTATTTCTTTATTGCATATATGTGAACATAAAATATCATGTGTATATGTGTGTGTGGGTTTTGTTTTTTTGTGTATGTTGGGTCGCGCGTCAGTTTATGGCCGTAAGCGACAAGTAATTTTACTTGGCAAAAAATAAATTGCACAAAGTTTTTGCTACTTTTTCATTTCGTCTGCTTTGCCATTTTCTTTGTGCTTTTTGAAATGTTCTATGTGTGTGACTGTGTGTTTGTGAGTGTGTAAGTGTATCTATGTGTTTCGGTTTGCTTTCTTTGAGCTTATTGCAACAATTTAAGTTTTATTTTGTCTAATTTGTTTTGCCTTTGATATTTAAGCTCGTTGTTTGTTAATTTTTAACGAACGCCCAGAAGTATGCAATGTAAATTTTATTTCTGTTTATTCAAGTGTAAAATGCATTTTTCAATATTTTATAAAACACATAAAAGATGTAACATAAAGAGCTGTATATATGAGTTTTTTTACTTATATCATTTGGAATTGCATTTTTGATGTTACAAACAATAAAATCTTTTGCATTGAAAATTGCAAATGTGTTCCCAAAATAGTCGGAATAGTGCGTACTGAGTGGTTTGTTAAATGGAGTCTCAACCAAAATGATATTCTTTAGAATAATTATAATATACCAAAAAGTGGCGAAAAATAAAATATATTTTACTATTAAAAACTTTATAAAAAACGGTATTTGATAATCTTAAGTAACACATTAAGAAATATTAAAATTTTAATTATTTTTGTTATGGTAAAACATATTGTTAAATAAAAACAAATTTTTTTCCATAAAATAGAAAATTATTCGACATTTTCTATTAGATCTGTATCTAAACAGATAAATATTGAATTAAGTGACTTAAAAGCTGTTCAGCGATTTCCAGAATCTTTGCAAGCTCAGCTGTTTTCATATTTTTTGCCATGAATATAATTAATGCATCACAATTTGGTTTTTATAACAACATAAAGCAAAAAATAACAAAAAGTGTGAAAAAACGCGTGAATATAAAAACCAAATTTTAACGAAAAATCTTTCAAATTGGATCAAACCAAACACTATGCAACAAAGTAAAAAAATATGAGCGACATATTTTATATGCAAATTTAAGTAAGAGCGCTTGATTCATATTGATTATAAATAAAAAAATTATTTAATTGTAAATATGAAAGGTTACCAAGAACAAGACTTTTTTTAAAATATATTTTGCATGAAACCTTTAAAGCTGCGAAACAAATTAAAAATAAACTTTCGCTTATCCCTTTTTGTCATAATTAATGTTATTATTATTCGTAAAAAATTACATACGAAACATTGGTTGAAAAAGGGATACGAGAAAAATTTTTTTTATCGACTGAGAATGAAACGGAGCTGGGCGATATTTAAGGATTACAATCTTTTTCCAAATAAATGCTTTGGCAGTCACTCTGGCAATTTTTGTAAGCATTTTTTCCTATTAGATAATAGTCCTTAAACTAAATTTAAGAAAAAATAATAAAAAGTAGCATTTACAAAAAATTAGCTCCATACACCGGATAAATAATAAATCATAGCATATCTTCAGGGGTTAAAAGATTCAGATGATTCATACTTACTTGTTAGAGAGCAGGCTGTCAGGTTGAACATTGAGTTTAACTCATGAAAATGCTGAGAGTGCGTCTTTCAAGCGGAGATTCATGCCATAGAGATCTGCGTCCTTTGTATCCTTCTCAAGGGAACTAGTGGAACAAATATATGAATTTTTTCAGATAGTCAAGCTGCTGGGCATTGTCATCCTGAAGCATCTCCTCCAGGATGGTCAAAGAATACTATAACTACCTCCAATCCCTGTCCGCCCGGAACACACTCGTGCTATGTTGGGTGCATGGACATTCGAGAGTGGATGGTTACACGATCCCTGACGATCTAGCACGACAGGGTGCCTCCACCCTGACATCTCCAGTGCCGTTTTGTGGTATTGGTTAGTCCACAATCAAAACCATGATAAACAATGGGCCGCAGGAGAACATAGGAGATACTGGTTCTCCCTTACGGGGCTTCGTCAAGTAAAAGTGCTTGTCAAAACCTCTGGATGCGATCAAGACAAAACGTGTTGGCAGAGTGGACCTAAAGCTCATGGTAGATACCATCTACAGAAAATTGGCCTATCGGACTCTTCAGAGTGCAGGCTCTAAAAGACGATGAAACGACCAGACATATTTTCTGCCCAGCGCTGGTATGGGACAGAGCCTGTCACATGGGAAAGGAACGGATTAGTCCTTCCATCTCAGGTCAATACCAACAAAAAGACCTCCTTATATTCATGCGGAAAGTCTTTTTCTTTAATTTAAGGGTATGGTACAAAAGACCTTTTGCCCCACCTCCCTGTGTGGAACCTTTTTACGGGGGGGAAAATAAAAGTGCTGGGCATTCCCTTATAAAAAAAAAAATAATAAAATTTCAGTACAAAAATTCAATAAATTTTAAAAAATTTTCATAAATAAAAGAAAATCATTTTATGATATTTATTAAGTAGCAATTTATTATTTAAAAAAGATCAGTTTGCATCCTCCATATATTCAAAAAATTTTATTTTTATAATGTTTGCCATTTGGACATAATAATAATTTCAAATATAGAGTTTGGAGCCAAGCCAACAGTACTTATAGTGTTACTTCAAAGTCCCCTATATCCATATATTACTTTTTGACGAAAATAATTTCGGCTCCAAACACAGGAACTGAGCTGCTACAGAAAGTCCACAGGCTTGCAAAAATTGATTCAAATCATGAATTTTAAAAATGTTATTAGCCATGTATTGCGTGCTAGAACTGACAAAACAAATAAACAGGCTGCCATTTTCAATTCACATACACACACACACAAACTTACACGCTTATTTGGTATGCATAAGTAGTAGTGACAGAGATGCTGCATACCTTTTCATATAATATGGCTGAACGACATTTTTTCCATATTTTACAGATACACCCGCACATATCTAAAGCCACAACTTTTTCCACAACTTGCTGTGACATTTTTCTCCATATTCTTATTCACAAACTTACCCACTTGCTTTTTACGCTTTCTCGCTCTAGCACACTCTCGCGCTGTCTCACTCTCAACCGCATGCAATTTCAAATTTAATTCGCCAGTCAAGCCACCCCCACCGACTGACTACCTCCCCGAACGGCACCCAAAAGCACTCCACCATCTTGCGGTTTTCTTCAGTTGTTGCTATTTCACATTTTCCTTTTTATACCCTGTAGTCGCGTAGGGTTAAGGGTATATTGCTATGTATGTAATAAGCAAAAGAAGGCGTGGCAGTAGATAAATTTGGGTTATCAAAATTCTTTTCGTCAGCGATTTAGTAATGTCCGTTTGTGCCTTAATTTTAAGGTACGCCTAGAAATCAAAAACCAAAAAGGCTGGGACATAAAATTTCACATCACGGCAAAATTTTTTCGTTTTTTTGTAATATTTCAATATTTGTAATATTGTTTCGTAACAAAATGCTTACAGAGACACTACAAAAAGGGTCGTAAACGTTATTTTAGTCATGTATGGATCCAAAAACATATGCGATCAGTTTTTTATAAGCCCATATAGAATTTTAGCTGCTTCGAAAAAATGTCAGTGGGTCCATTTAAAGAAGGTTTCGTTTCGAGGTCTTTAAAAAGTCTTCATAACTAAGAGTGGAATCACCCAGCGAGTAACAGTTGAAGTTAAGGTGATCTTCTCAAAATCATCACATTAGGAATTGCTGAAAAGTAATTTAATTAGTTCTTTTAAAAATCGAGGAAAACTTAAACTTTTAAAATTGTAACATTTCAAAAAAATTGTTTTCTTTGTATTATTCTTCCACTGCAATTACCATTCAGTTCGGTTCAGGCCTGAATTAGTCATGAAATCATGCCTGCATTTTCAATATATGCCATGAATCTACTCATTTATTTGTCACTGAATTTATCACATGCATGTCCTTAATCTCAGCTATAAATTTAGTGCTGGTTGACTTTGAGATCTCATGCCTGAAATCAGGGGTAAAATATTTAAAAATTCGGACATGAATTCAGAGTTACTTCGTTTTTGAAAGTCAGGTCGAAATCAGAAGTAAAGTTTTAGAAAAATGTGGCATGAATTTAAAACTGATTTACTTATACTTATTACTTACTTACTTAATACTTATTACTTACTTACTTAAAATAACAAATAAATTAGTTAATATTTACTTAATTTATTTTATTTCATTAGTATTGAATAAAAACTGAGACATTAAGACTCTACTATAGACAAACTTAGACTTTTAAATTACATAATACATCTCATTACTAAGAAAAAAAAATAAGATATATCAAATCGCACTTTATTCATTAACTGCATCCATTTTCACCATTTATTTATTAATAAAAACCCACAAAATGGTTGTACTTCAAAATGTGAGCCTAATAAATAACAAAACGTTGACTTTTTAAAAAGAATGCACTTTACCTGTACTATCGCAATTATAAATACTCTTACAATAGTTTAAAACAAGCTTATTGCAGATTCTTACTTTCCTAGGGTATCCAAATGTCGATCATCTCTCCTCACTGATTGCCATTTGCTTTCTTTCGCTTGCTTTTTATTACATTTGTTGCCTTGCCTTTGCCTTTTACCCGCCCCAGCCGCAAATGTTGTTGCTCTGTTTCCTGCATAAAAATGTTGAAATTCCTGAAGACATTTTACTTTGCAATTTCCTTACGAGTCGTTAAACATTTCCAGGCTCTGCCAACAACAACAACAACAACAACAACAAAAAGTTAACAAAACTAATTTAAAAATTCAAATTTGCTTTCCGTTTTTTATATGCGCCACAAACTGTGCATTTATATGGCTGGGTAAGTGTGTCTGTATATGTATCTGTGTGCAGGAGCTGTGTGCATGTGTGTATGTGTGTATGTGTGTTCCTGCTATTGTGTGTGTTTTGTACGGCAGTCTGCTGCCATTTTGTGCTCTGGTAATTTGTATTCTTGTGGGTTTATTGTTGATCTTCTTGTTATATTTATTTTTTGCCGGCTCAACGTACGCGATTTTATATGCATAAAACGTCGGCAAATTCGTTAGAATACAATTTACATAGATACACACACACACACATATACATAAGTATATGCACAAAAAGGTATTTTGTGTGCAATAATGAAATACTTGCAATGTATGTCAGTCTGAGAAAATGAGCAAAATTTTGTGAGTGGACTGTCAATTGAATTTCTCTTAGTCAGTTGTCACATAAACTTCAATGAATTGGAACTGAATTATAAAAATTATAATAAACTGACGCTAAAACATTTGAATGTAAGATGATCCTGAATTAGGCCTGAAGTAAAGAAGCTTTTGTGATCTGAGGTTCGTATTTTAAAGATATTGTTGTTAAGTAAAAAAAATTGTTTTGAATATTTGTAAATTTATTTTCATTTTAATTTTTGAATTATTTATTTTTATTTTTAAAATCTAGAAATTTAGTTTTATAATTTTTAAGTGCAAAGTTTTTAACCGAAAATTTAAGAAGCTTCGTTTCATTTGTTATATTTAAAGAATTTAAGAACACATTTTTACGTGCCGATATACTGCCTATACTTATATCAACAAAAAAAATGGCGGACGTAAAGTCGGGCGCGGACGACTTTAGGATACCCTGTACCACTAGCTTGTAATAAAGTCTGGATTTCTGCACAAAAAACCAAAAACAGAAGATTTTTAAGCAAACATTTTTTTTTGACTGATCGTTCCTATGGGAGCTATATGATATAGTCAACCGATTTCAATAAAATTTGACACAGTACCTAAATACCTTAAAAAAGATCTGAATGCCAAATTTATTTCAAATATCTTTACAAACAAACAAAACACATCGAATTTTGTATAAAAAACGTGTTTTTGGACCGATTGGTCCTATGGGAGCTATATGATCTAGTCAAACGATTTGGATTAAATTTAGTACAGTGCTTAAGGAACTATAAAATACTCACGAATGTCAAATTTGGTCCCAATATCTTAACAAACAAACGAAACACAACAAATTTTGTTAAAAAATCGATTTTTTGGAAGATCGGCACCTATGGGAGCTATATGATATAGTCAACCGATTTTGTTCAAATTTGGCACATTGCTTAAGTGGTCTACAAAATTTCCAAACGCCAAATCTGGTTACGATATCTTAATTAAAAAACGAAATATAGCGAATTTTTCTTTAAAAAAGTTATTATTGGCCGATCGGTCCTATGGGAGCTATATGATATAGTCAACCGATTTCGATCAAATTTGGTACAGTGATTGGGAACTATATAAAACTTTCGAATACCAAATTTGATTACGATATCTTCATAAACAAACGAATTATTCATCTAAAACGCTTTTTTTTTGTCGAGGTCGTCTCAAACACCCCTATGGGAGCTATATAATTTATCCCCGATATCAAAAAAATAAAATAAACTTGTCTCCTATGGAATAATATGGGATCTAATGTGAAAGTTTGGTTACTCTAGCTCTTACCATCTCTGAGATCTAGGCGTTCATACGCACGGACAGACGGACGGACATGGGTATATCGACTTCTCTATTCACCCTGATCATATTTTAGGTAACTTTGGGATGTCTCCGACGTCTCCTTCTATATGTTACATACATTTTCGGCTTGCACGAACTTAATATACCCTTTGTACCATACGGTATAGGGTATAAAAATAGCTTGCACTATTTTGGTGACGATTTTATGACCAATTATCTTGAATTCAGACTGATTTTTGAATGAGATTTAAGCCGTACCTAAAGTCACCTAGTTTTAAATACCTTAAAAATTATGAAAAGATTAAGACTAAATAGTTTATGAAGGACCTTGCTAAAGAAGAGTATAACTACAGGATATATGTAACTACTGTTCACTACGGTTAATTATGTTATTATATAATTTTATGATTTTAAATAAGTTGATAAAACATAAATTCTCCCGGCTCAGTTTACAAACTAGATTCTTTTGTTTTAGAAAAGATTTCTAACCAACAAAGTTTTCACCCCATTGTAGGACTTATGCAAAACTAACCAATGCAGTTAGTTTTTCACTTGTGGCATATTTATGTTTCACAAATTTAATTACCCCTGAAATTTATGCAAGGTTTTTTTTTTGCAAATTTTCTAGATAAGCCCATAAATCATGGATAAACACAATCAAATACATATACATACAATATATTGATAGCATGACAAAACCATTTGGTTGTTGTTAAATAATGCAAATTTTGGCTCATTAATATCAATCAAATGATTGATAGCACATGTACACAAATACATTTACACACACAGATACAATACCAATACAGTTGTAAGTGTAGGCAATGAAATTTTAGCAATTCCTTGATTTGACAGCCCTTAGTTTTGCGCACCCCTTTTTGACTGCAGATTGCTCTCTGCTGTTAATAAATCCTTTGACAATTGTTACATTAATGTCAATAAGCTGCACACCAATACATGCTTGCAGTCGCACACACACAGATACTCACGCACACACACATACTGCCATCAAGTTGAAGCATTTACATGGCGCATGACATTTGTTTCACTTTCTGGTTCGCTTCGAACCCTTTGTCAAAATATTTGACTCGTGGCTGCTTAAACAACTCAATTTTGTCGGTTTGTATCTGTATCTGTTGTTGTTGTTGTTGTTGTATCTGTATCTTATGTTATGGTTGTTGGCTGTATTACTTTGACACTTTGCCTGCTGTTATCATTTAGCCGTCTACACTCGAATTTGTCAAAGTTCTTGATGCTTTATAGGGAGACGAATGAATGAATATTCGTTCGCTTTGTTTTGTTTTGGCTCATCAATCAATTTCATTTTATTTCATTGTCACTCAAAATGATATTTGTGGGCTCTGCAATTTGGCATTAAAAGTTAACTCTAAATTAGGCTAATTTTGTGGGCCTTTCGGGAGCAAGAATTTTGTTTAAATTTAGATATGTTACGTATATAGATTAGGTTTAGTTTAAGAGTTGGATTGCAAGTTGCCACTTACAAATATGAAAGATTTTTTAAATTTTTTTACCTCCAAGAAATGGTTTAAAAGAGTTGGGTATCTATTAAGCAGCAGTAGATTTTGGGCTTCTAATCGTATGAGTTTGTATAAACAAAATTTCATATTATTTATTTATTCATATAATTATGAAGTAGGAATTAAGGGATAATAATAAATGACTTATAGCTAGAGCTAAACGAGCCTTTGGGCTGGTAAAAATATTTTTAAGCTGAGTTTGTAAATTATTATATCTATGAATTCTACTTATCATAACAAGGATTTCCATGTTGTGTTTACAGTATTTTTCAGTCCATAGAATTTGGTTTTTGGATGATTTTTTATGATTGAATGTGAAGCCTTGTTACACCTCAAAATTAAATTTTGTGTTGCTTTTTAAAAACATTATAAAAAATCCAATCTTATTGATTGAGACACTGAAAATAGATACACTTTCAAAGCCAAGGGAAAACAAATGTTGAGCCGTTAATTAAGTTCTTAAAGTGTAGCTAATAATGAAATGTGAAGCAACCAAAAATTCAATCCATAAGATGTTGAAAAAGCATATATCGTAGAAAAAAGCTGCTTTTTTATTCCAAGAAATCAAAATGGTTGATAGGTTGCATGTGCCCCATCACGGAGATGAGGATAACGCATAAAGTATCCAGCATCTGCTCTATGATTGCCGGGTACTTCTTAGGAATCACACCCAGCTTCTGATAAACCATTTTTTAACCACCGACGCAAAAAGAGGGGTGTTATAAGTTTGACCTGTCTGTTTGTCTGTCTGTTTGTCTGTCTGTTTGTCTGTCTGTCTATGGCATCGTAGCTCCCGAACGCATGCAGTGATTTCAATTTAGTTTTTTTGTATTAAAGGTGACTTATGTGCGAGTGTTGTTAGACATGTTTGGTGAAAATCGGTTGAGCCGTTTAAAAGTTGTGGGGAGTACAAAGTGGGGAGAAAAACATCAACTTTGTCCGATTGGCTTAAAATTTGGTCCTATTGTAGCTGACGACGTCACTGATTCGAATCTGAGGTTATTTTTGCTCTATCTCTTCTCGTTTAGAAGTAATGGCCATTTGAAGTTAAAAACATAAACTTTGTCCGATTGGCTTAAAATTTGGTCCTATTAAAGCTGACGACGCTACTGATTCGAATCTGAGGTTATTTTTTCTCTATCTCTTCGCGTTTTTGCTCTATCTCTTCGCGTTTAGAAGTTATGGCTATTTGAAGTTAAAAACATAAACTTTGTCCGATTGGCTTAAAATTTTGTCCTATTGAAGCTGACGACGCCACTTATTCGAATCTGAGGTTATTTTTGCTCTATCTCTTCTCGTTTAGAAGTTATGGCCATTTGAAGTTAAAAGCATCAACTTTGTCCGATTGGACTAAAATTTGGTCCTATTGAAGCTGACAACGCCGCTGATTCGAAAATGTGGTTATTTTTGCTCTATCTCTTCTCGTTTAGAAGTTATGGCCATTTGAAGTTAAAAGCATCAACTTTGTCCGATTGGCCTAAAATTTGGTCCTATTGAAGCTGACGACGCCACTGATTCGAATCTGAGGCTATTTTTGCTCTATCTCTTCTCGTTTAGAAGTTATGGCCATTTGAAGTTAAAAACATCAACTTTGTCCGATTGGCTTAAAATTTGTCTGTCTGACTATCTGTCTGTCTGTGGCATCGTAACTCCCGAACGCATGCAGTGATTTCAATTTATTTTTTTTGTATTAAAGGTGACTTATGTGCGAGTGTTCCTAGACATGATGAAAATCGGTCGAGCCGTTTAAAAGTTGTGGGGAGTGAAAGTGGGGAGAATGCGTAAAAAAAAAGCAAACGAGCTTGACCTTAAATGTAATCTATACCTTAACAAGAATCTAAATTATAGTAAGTATATATATTATAATATACTAAAGTCTAACTTAACCTAACCTACCTATAAAAAGTATAAAATAAAAAATTAAATTAAAAATTTAAAAACCCCCGAACTTAAGTAATTTTCATTTAAAAAGTGAAAAATAATAAAAGAAACTTAATGTTAAAGTACCTAAGAATCTATTAATAATTCTAAAAAAAATACGTCGCGTTGGGGGACCGCTCCTAAACTAACAATTTAAATACAAATAGTCTAATTAAGCAACAAAGATTAACTTAAAAACAAAATTAAGAAAATACTTCAAAAACTTTCATAGAATTACTTCAAAAAATTTGCATGTAAGATACGACCGTCAACGACGTCTGCCCTCGCGTGTCCCCCAACGCGACGTATTTTTTTTAGAATTATTAATAGATTCTTAGGTACTTTAACATTAAGTTTCTTTTATTATTTTTCACTTTTTAAATGAAAATTACTTAAGTTCGGGGGTTTTTTAAATTTTTAATTTAATTTTTGAAGATCTGGGCACTCTGGGAAATATTCCTTTAGCGGATCTGGCCAAATCTTAAAATGGTTTTGCAAGTACAAAGACTTAGAGGACTAGGAATGCCCAACAGCTTTGGCCTTCGAAATTCCAAGAGCAAATTCTTTTCCGCCCCTAGCCTCATTCATTTAATGCCCGTAAAGGGAAAATTCTTTACAAAAATAAGGAAATATATTGACTGAGCAGCCTAACCTAAGATTTGTATGGGGGAGAAGATAACAAAGTGTTAATACCTTAATGACAAATAAATTGGAGGTAAGACTCTTTGAGAGCAGTTGATAACTAGTTTGGACTCTTGTGTTTCGAAGGTTAGGTTGGAATAAAACTAAAGTAATGAATCCGCAACAATTTAGGAAACTAATATTAAGAACGTATCAGTTCAGTAGAATGCATTGAAAAGATTTTGGATTCGAAGAATTACTTTAAATTGGCCATATTCAATCTCCATCCACATTGAAGTTACTTTAGTTGAGTTACAGAATCGTTTCGACTTTGAGCTTGCATGAAGAAGATTGAGCTTGGCATTAGGCCTAAGTCGCCAGAAAAGCTTTTTATGGCTTTGGTTACATTGAAAAAATCGATAGCAATCAATCGATACGTCAAATAAAAATTTTTTTGGTTTTATTTGCCATTTTGCTGTTGTAAAAATGATTGAGTAAAAAGAAGCCACTTGAAATTAACTAATTTCTTAAATATTCATAAATTCATAAATTTCTTAAATGTTCATAAATTATTTCCAACAACTTTTACCTTCTCAAGAATTCTCTGATTAGCACTATATTTGTTTAGCTTATTCAATTCAATAGCAGCTCAGTTCAGTTAAGTAACAACTCAATTTGGTTTAAAAATTTCTAGTTTGTATTTTGAAGCAATTATTAGCCAAATGCACACATAATTTAACCCAACAAATTAATACTTATTAGCCTAAAGATAGTCTGCCCGTAAATCTATAATTATATGCTGCATTCTGAAATTAAGCACTCAACGCAAATGTCAGTTAAGGCAAATTGTAATGAATTATGCATAATACATAAATTAAGCTCAAATTAAATAAAATAGCTCAATAACAATGCAGACAGATGCAAATAGACAAACACTGTGCACATTATATGTTATCGTACAGTATGGGTAACAAGTTTTCAAACACTTAAATAATTGGAACAGAATTTTAAAAAACTTCTAGTTGCAAAAATATCGTGAACAAAAAGAAAATTATAACTCAAAGAGAACGACGTTAAATATTAACCGAAGTCATGCGAGGTTGTTAAAATTTCTGGAGCAATCTATTCCATCTTCAGATCTTAGAACGAAAAGAATTTTTGAATTATAAAAATGGGAAATCTTTAATTTAATTAAACTATTTATTCTTTTTTTTTTGTTTTTGGAGGATATATTTGAAGATACTACTGGCCTAAGTTCCGCAAGAAGCGACATTTGAATTCATGTTATATATAATATAACTTTGTATTTAATTCTGTGATATGAATGATGAAGTTCAAGGAAATCAGAATACACTGTTTGGTGTGGCGTTATAACCAATAGTCACATAGTCAAGGATGGGGATAAAATCCGGAAATGATTTTTAGGGTTTCCCTAAAATTCAACAATTGAAATCTTTTTGCGGTCAAATAGTACAGCAAAAATATACCAAAAAAGGGGTTTACTAGGAAAAAACAATCAAAGGAATATTTCTTGCTTAATGTTTAAAAGATCATACGAAAATGTGAACTCCTCCTCCGCCCTAGGGATATTATTTCAACGTATGATTCAGCTCAAATTTTATAAGTCGCACACAACAACTTCCAAAGCCAAAAAATGCTCAAAATTGAGTTTCGAGTTTGATTTGTAATGCTATTGGTATACCCAGAAGTTCATATTTTGGCTGGAATTTTTCAAAATTACAAATTTTTATACCCTGTACCGTATGGTACCAAGGGTATTTGTGCAAGCCGAAAATGTCTGTAACATATAGAAGGAGACGTCGGAGACACCCCAAAGTTACCTAAAATATGATCAGGGTGAATAGAGAAGTCGATATACCCATGTCCGTCTGTCCGTCTGACCGTGTAAACGCCTAGATCTCAGAGATGGTAAGAGCTAGAGTTACCAAACTTTCACATTAGATCCCATATTATTCCATAGGAGGCAAGTTTATTTTATTTTTTTGATATCGGGGATAAATTATATAGCTCCCATGGGGGTGTTTGAGACGACCTCGACAAAAAAAAAGCGTTTTAGATGAATAATTCGTTTGTTTATGAAGATGTCGTAACGAAATTTGGTATTCGAAAGTTTTTATAGTTCCCAATCACTGTACCAAATTTGATCGAAATCGGTTGACTATATCATATAGCTCCCATAGGACCGATCGGCCAAAATAACTTTTTTAAAGAAAAATTCGCTATATTTCGTTTTTTAATAAAGATATCATAACCAGATTTGGCGTTTGGAAATTTTTTAGACCACTTAAGCAATGTGCCAAATTTGAACAAAATCATATAGCTCCCATAGGTCCGATCTTCCAAAAAATCGATTTTTGAACAAAATTTGTTGTGTTTCGTTTGTTTGTTTAAGATATTGGGACCAAATTTGACATTCGTAAGTATTTTATAGTTCCTAAGCACTGTACTAAATTTAATCCAAATCGTTTGACTAGATCATATAGCTCCCATAGGACCAATCGGTCCAAAAACACGTTTTTTATACAAAATTCGATGTGTTTTGTTTGTTTTTAAAGATATTTGAAATAAATTTGGCATTCATATCTTTTTTAAGGTATTTAAGCACTGTGTCAAATTTTATTGAAATCGGTTGACTATATCATATAGCTCCCATAGGAACGATCGGTCAAAAAAAAATGTTTGCTTAAAAATTCTTCTGTTTTTGGTTTTTTGTGAAGAAATCGGACTTTATTACAAGCTAGTGGTACAGGGTATCCTAAAGTCGTCCGCGCCCGACTTTACGTCCGCTATTTTTTGTTTTGCCTTTTATTAATAAGAATTTTTAAAAAATGTTTTTAAGCCTTAGGCGGAAAGAAAATTCTTTTATGAATATTTTATTTTTAAGATCTTCAGAATCGAATAGATATGATGGAATCATGAACAAAAAATCACCACTACAAATTGACTTACAATTAGAAACATTTGGAAAAATAATCAAAATATCAACGCATTGTGTAATCCGCTCACTGTTGGAGAGGTATACAAATATTTTTGGGCGCAATTATTGTAATTAATTAGTTAAAGGACACCCTTACCGTTTAAAGATTGGTATTGTGGGCTATTTTTATTTTTCGTCAAATGGAATTGAAACTCATGTCGAGATGTACAATATATAAGAATTAAAGAAATTCATATTTGTGCATCTTTTACATTCTTAAAATTCAGTTATATCTAATATGGCTATTTATAAGAAATTATTCTAATTTTTTATATGAAACATCCCTGATTTAAGCCTTTGCTTAGAAGAGTAATTTTTATAAATTCACAAAATTGTTCCATACTTCTTTTTTGATAGTTTTGGTGCCTTAGAATTCACAACTGATTAACACTTTAAATTTAACTAAGCTGTACCTTAAAAAAATGTATTTTTATTTTATTTAAGATATTTGAATATTTGTATTTTGTTTAATTTAAAATTAGTTTTCATTTGATGAAGGTTTTTTTTAAAAAAACAGACGATTTCGAGAGTATAAATGTTACGAATTTTCTTTTTTGTTTTATAAAAATTATTTATTTATTATTATAATTTAATATTTTTAGCGAGTATTTATTGTGCACTTTCCCAACTAATTCGTTTTCTATTAAAAACCACTTTTTTTACGTTCAAAGGATATCGTAATTAGTCCAAAGTTATTAAAATGATATGCTATATGTGTGGTATATAATATATTCTTGATTTATGAAATGTTTAAATAATATTTATTATGTGTCTGCAAACTTTTTAACAGCAGTTTAGTAATTATACACATATCTGGCCATATATCATTGGCTATATGCTGCTTGTTAAAAGCAATGACAACAATTTTGCAATAAATGAAAAGCCAATTAACCCATCAGGTAGTCAAACAATGGAAAACGGCCCACAAATTCTACACGCAATGCAATTATCAAATTAGTAGAAGTTCGTAGGGTCTGAGGGAAAACCCCCACGGAAAGCCATGCAATTTGATAAACAAATATATATAAGTTGAAATTTAAAATAGATGCAAAACATAAATAATAAAAAGTAGTATAATTAAAGTGCTGCGCCTACCTACATAGCATATGAGTGGTCCGTATAATTAATTTGTTCAACTGTCGGAGAACTGAACTGACTCGCGGAGAGGAACCAAGCAACTGACAGGCTCATTGGCTTGTAAGCAACTTAATTAATATGTTTGCAGTTACAGATACAGATACAGGATACAAATACACAAACTTAGTGGAGAGAGGACGGCAGATAGAGTGCGTTTGTTGGGCTCGTTCAAATTTCTGTCAGTTTCGGGCACACCCACGGTGTATCCCTCTCCGAACTAAAGTCAAAGAAGTTGTGTCCTAAACATATGCACTTCTAATGTGCCTCGTGCTGCATTCGTCATAGCTTATTAAGCACAACGATAGATAGTGTTGGTTGCATTAACCCTGGACATGCATCCCTCGCGTCGTTACCTGTACCAGGTACCCCTGCTATTCTACCGCGCATGTTTTTAACCGGCACGCGTTTGACTCTGGCCAAATTTGGACATATTTTTGTGTGGTTTTTCAAATGTGCCATAATTTTTATTGTTTAATTAAATTGGTCGAGTTTCGTAAAGTTATAAAAACGTAAAATGAGTTCAGTTTAAAAATTCGACAGAATTGAAAGTCGTTAATTTTACGGGGGATAAATTGCTTGAGTAGCATATTCGAATTGTTGGGTTCATTGTTGCTATGATCTGTAAACCAAATGTTGGGTGCAAAAAAAATAATTTTAAAGGGGTGGGTGCAGAAAAAAAATTTTTTCAGAGGGTCAAAATTGTTTTTAACAGTGCCATTAATGAAAATGAATTAAATGATTGAAATTTTTATAGAACCGAATTATTTTTAGGTTCTTGCGAATTGTACGAAGGGGACTTTTTGTGTCTTCATCTTTAAAAAAGAAAATATTCCATATAGTTTCTTAAACCTCTAAAAACTTTGGCAACATTCTGAAAACAAGATTAGGAGGATGCATTTTTTCGTGTGGGTATGATCTACAAACCAATCATTGGGTACAAAAAAAAAATTCGAAGGGTTGGATGTGGTAAAAATTTTTTCAGAGAGTCATTATATTCGCAGTGAAATTTATGCTCAAATTGTTATATCGATTCGATAGAAACGATGACTTTGATGAATTTTTTGTCTGTCATTGTCTTTAAAAAGGAGAACATTCACAACCTACAATTTTTTTGATGTTAGTCGATTGAAAAACTATTCCAGAATATCAGTTTAAAACTTCAGATCGAGATCAGGAACATTTCTAAAGAAACAGTTCGTATCGTCTTTAAAAAGGAGTATTTTCAAAACAGTACTTAACGACCTTTTCCTGGACTCATGGAATAGAAAAACTATCTGAGAATGTGCATTTAAAATTTAAAATCGAAATTTGAAATATTTGTAACATTTTATGACATTAATGTTTAAATATAATTTTGGCTATGTGTCCTTCATCATTTTGAAGACACATAGACCAATGACTCTGCCACCCCATAATGCGCACAAAATTGTAATTTTTTGTAGATGTAATGGGATCTCAACAAAAGCTTGGATTATCCCTACTCCAAATGCAATAATTCTGATTAGTTACCTATTTAACCATCATCGGAGAACAACATTTTGAATAATTTTGACGAGCAAAACCTTTTTCTGATAAAAATTTTAAAAATTTGCCATCTCAATTTGTCTATCTATAATGAAACGTCAAACTAAACTCAACAAAAAACAACAATCAGGTGTTAAGCTTTTGTCAGATAAAGCTGTATGCCAACTCAAAGTTGGGAACCTTTAAAAAACTCACTGTATTTTACAAAAACTTTAAAGCGCGTCTTCTTAAAACCACGTTTTTAAAACTGGCGGCTAGGATTACACAAAAAGTTTATAACCGATTGCCCTTAAATAAATTTTGTTTTTTGATAATGAACCACCATTCTATATGAACCAAAGATGTTAAGAAATTTAAAAAATTTTCATAATTTAAAACCGAAGGTCGGTGGTTCGATTCCCCGCAGTAGCACTGGTGTATTTGCCTAGCACTGGCTATCTCGAATTAAAGACCCCGCCGTTCGGATTCGGCTAAACTGTAGGTCCCTGTTCTGTTCGAACAGTTATTAATAGAGATCCTCTATGCCCCTCTCTAAGGGGTCAAACAGGGAATTATAAAATGTTTAGGAAAAGAATCATAGATGCATTCTTGACAACAAAAATTGGAAAGAAAAACTTTTTTCCGGGCGTTTTACTGGTGACCAATCAAACGTCTAAAAACTGGAGGAACGCATGAGACGATGTGTTTTTTCGAATTTTAATTTATATAAAAGCAAATGATTAAAGCAGCCCTTTGAGAATGTTTGATTTTTTGGAAAGTTCCTTAGACTAGCTGTTCTTTTCGTTTTTTCGAACTTATAAATCCTTGCGGAAAAAGGTTCAACTAAAAATGCGTTTCTTTCCTAAAAATAAATAATTTTTTTCAAATAAAAATTTTTCCAGGTGTTTCATGAGGTTACCACATTAAACATCTGAAAACTCGTAATATTCTGGAGGAACGAATAGTAAGATTTTTTTGTATCATTGTCTATATAAAAGAAAAGATTCAAACAGCCCTAACAGCCCCACTAACAAGACTGAGTAAGTTTGATTTTTGAGTATGTTCCTTAGACTGGCTGTTTTTCTTAACTTTAAGTCCCGGCGTAAAATACGAGCATTGTTTTGGACGAAATATTGTATATAGGAAAACAAATTTTGAATGAGGCGCATTTTTCTTAAAGTTTTGAAATTTATTTACGTTGGAAAAATTAGGATTGCTGTTTCGACACAAATATTTTCAAAATCGACAGCCCTATAAATCGTTAACAAGTCTGGTAAAGGTTGATTTTTCGGAATGTTTCTTAGACTGGCTGTTTCTTTCGAACCTAAAATCCCGGCGAAAGTGGCTTCGTTTTGGATAACGAAATAAATTTTGACTGAGGCCCAATTTTTTTTAAAGTTTTGAAATTTATTTACTTGGAAAAAAATTAGAATTAAGATTACTTTTTCGACCCAAAAATTTTCAAATCGAATTTTTTTCTAAGTCTAGATATCAATTGGTAAACCAAATGGTAATCCTATTATTAATTACTATAATAACCGATTTTTAGAGAGTACCTAAAAGTCTTTTTTTAAATTTATTACTGAACATTTCTAATTTCGGTTAGGTGCCGGTCATTGAACGGACATACTCAGGAGCTACGAAAAAGGACAACACATGCGTGTTAATCTCCAATTTGCTCAACGATCGTAGCCAAACCCTTCGCTCTAGAGTTCCTATACTAAGCACAAATAGATATGACCTTATGAGGCTGCTCTTGCGCCGCTTTTAGTTTGTTTTTCGAATGGAATTTGTCAGCGGGACGGGACAAAGGCAATTGACAATACATATAAGCACACACACAGTCACACACATGTACACACACACATATGGAGTGTCGAGTTCTCTGTCGTTCTTTAATTGCCAAAACTCGTATCTAAAGTTGTTTCGTTAATTTTTTGTATTTTAATGGCGCTATTTTCATTAGGAAAATGTAGCTCACCTTTCGTTTTAATTTATATTTTTTGGGCTTTTTAGATAAAATAAAATACAGAAACTTCGTGCGTCTGTCTTTTGCTCATTAGCATATAAAGTGTATGGGTATATATATGTACATATGCGGCTAAGGGTTGTCCTTTGTATATAAAATATACAATACACATTTATTGCATATTCATCATTTTAATTGCTTGTTTTCATACTAAATGACTCGATAAGGCTTTTAAGGTTATTAGCTGGAGCTGGCAACCCTATGCGCATGTTTTGCGGTTATAAAAGACAAAAGTTCTCGAAGAAGACCTTCAAATGGCTTTGGCCTCCTCTAACGTCTCCGTCTCTATGATGAGGCTGGAACTCATTCTCCTCAGCATTGAAATATGGCTTTGCTGCCAACTGAAGTGTTCATCAAAGTTGCCATTCAGTTAGAAAGCGTTCCATACGCATTTGTTGTTGTTGCTGTTGTTGTTGTTATTGCAATCAATGGCAAACACGGGCGGAAAAAAAAGCAAGCACAACAAAATGAAATGAAAAAGGCAACAAAGCAAAGAGCAGCAACAACAACAACAACAAAGCATAAAACATAAAACAATTCACGTAGAAAAATGCAATGCGCAAAGGCGGCAAAAACAGCAACAACAAACAACAACACAGACAGGATATGATTACTTTTGTTTTTGTAGCATTTCTCTTTCTCTCTCCTTTTGTTTGTATTTACTGTGCAGTTATTTTTTTCACTCACTGTAAAATCAAGAAAGCGTAGCAAAGCAAAGAAATTACTTTTCCAACGAATGAACGAATATGAATAAAAAATTGATCAATGCAATGAAAATGATTGCTATACCTTTTTTTATATACCCTGCACTTGGGCTATCAAGGGCATATTAGGTTAAGGTAACTTTTTTACCAAGATTATTTTCGTTAGTCAGACTGTGTGTCACACATTGCCTGTTACTTGAAAAGCCAAAGATGTAGGCTTGGGGAAGTTTCATCTTGTGGGTATTTGTTATCTATATGCACTAAATAAAAACTTAAAGAGACATAAATGAAACCGCTTTTTCCCGCTTAGAAACACAAATATTTTGCAATATTTTAACATACAATATTTCTATACACACCGTCCCAGGTGTTAAATTGATAAAAGACTACCAGAAAATCAGTTTTAACCAATTTCGCATTGACTAGTTTATAATTTTCAAAACGAAGAATATAGCTTGAACTCGAAGATGGCATTAACTAGAACAACTAAATTTTCTGGAAATATCCATTATTATCCTACGAGAGACATTTTTTTTTTTATAATGGTGTTACATTATTATTATGGGATCCATATAGGGGTTTAAGAGGACCTCGAAAAAAATCAAAGTTTCAGATGAATAATTTATTTATTGTTAATAAAGATATCGAAGCCGAATTTGACATTCAACAGTTTTGGTTGACTATATCATATAGTCCCTATAGGACCATTAGCCCAAAAAAACGTATTTGGCTCAAAATTTGATTTTTTTTTGATTGGTTATAAAAGTATATTAACTTTTTGGAGTTCGAACGCAATATATCGGAATTGTTTGCAATTGGTTTTACAAGGTGTCCAAAATTCGTCCGCGCCCGACTTTAATGTTGGCCATCTTTATTATTGTATAAGAAGTTTTCTAACAGAATACGAAATTGTTCTTAATAAATCGCCTCACACAAATTTGTTTCAAAATGTATAAATTACATATTAAAGGGTAATCTAATCGGATATAATTTTTCCAAGAACGTTATGTTGACAGTTCTTATTTGTCTACTATGTTGTCTATATAAAGTTTGTATTCAATATTCATTGCAGTTCCATCAAGAATAGACTTACGGTCTAAACCGGAAACCGATTTGGATATGTACTTGGTTTCAAAGCGTATAAAACAGAGCTCGTTTAAGCCAGAAAATTTGGGTTTTCATTTCAATTTTTTATTATGGACCTTGCACCAGCTGATTATTTTTTTTATCCGAAAATTATTTTTAGCAACGAGGCTATTTTTTTTAAATTGCCCAAAATATGGGCAACATTGTTCGTCATATTGCTGAGAGCAAATATCTTGCCGCTATAAAATTTAGCTTGGCTTATTTTTTTAACAAGATGCAGCGCAGTGTATATAAGAGGTATTTTTAATATAGGCGAAAAACTACTTTTCCGAAATGTTTGGCGAAATTTTAAACTTAATTTGGATAATAATATAAGTATATTCGATAAATTCACAATTTTGATCAAAGTTATCCTAACTTGCAAAAAGAGAAATTTTAAAGAAGAAAAAATCTTGAAATCTTCATTTGAGATTACTTATTTCTTATTTTAAATTTCAGGTTATACTTGCTTAAATTATGGAATGTGATCTAAACAAAATTTTGGTTTGTCTCAAGCACATAACGTACTACTTCAAAAGAAAATATGGACTTGATTCAAGGTGCAAATATTTTGAATCAAAATCTTGAGAACTTGTTTCAAGAATATTTTATACTCATATGAAGTATTTTGCTATCTCAATTTAAGTTCAAAATATACTTGAAATAAGTTTTTTTTAAACTTATTTCAAGAACATTCCGTCTCAATTTTTTATAAGTTATGTTCTTAATTCAAGAATTTCATACTTAAAATCGGCATCCTTGATGTAAGATCGAATTTTTACATTTAGGGATTTTGCAAGTACGAAATACTTGATTTTGTTATCTCAGTGTCCTATTTATCTATTGACTCATCTATTAGTTATGTTAACCAACAATTCACTTCTGTAGAAAAAAGCAAACAAAACAAAGAAAAATATTTGTTTTTAATTTCATTTACGAATAAAAATATATGAAAATGTCACGCCTTACCAAGAAATATTTACGCCCCTTTGATGATTTGGTTTCGTTAAAATTCAATTGTAAGGTGAGGGTATATGCTAGTCGATACTGCAAGTGGTCTAATGGTTTTGTTGTTGTTGTTACTTTGTTGCTTTGATTTATGTTGTTGTTGTTTTTAGTTGAAGCTGCTTTACAATTGAACGCACAAAGTAATGTAAAAGTGGAATTCTAAAAGACAGCGATAGATGCAAAGTTGACAGAAGCAGAAAAAGTCGTTTATAAGCAAATATTGAAAGTTTTTAATATACAAATCAAAGAAATTACAGAAGCTCTATGAAAAACCAATGAACAGGTGAGTTAAGTTAAGTATAGGTGTTGGTCCGAAAAATTTTCAAATAATCGAACTGTGTATAAGAAACGAAAAGTGTACATAATAATTTGTAGCGATACTTTTTAAAGTCTTAAAATGATCTCTATGGATTAATCGCCATTATCACGGCTTGACTTCTGGTAAAACAAAATTAAGCTTTTGACTTTGGATGCATCTTTCCAAAACTCTGCGCAGAGCTTAAGCAAAGCTTTTCAATGCTTAGTACTGGTATAAATGATCTTTAAGGATGTATCACAATTATCACGGATTGACTTCTGATAAAACAAATCTATGCTGACTGACTTTGGATGTGTCTTTCCAAAACTCTCTACAGAGCTTAACCAAAAATTTTCAATGCTCGCAAAAATTATCTCTAAGGACTTTTAAAACTATAAAAACAAAATTAGGCTTTTGACTACTTCGGTTGCTCTAACCATTATTAAGGTGACACATGAAGAAAATGATTTCCTATAAAGAAATTAAGGTTAATATAAAATTAAATATTTATATTTTTATGCGTTCACCCCTGGAGTTCATTTTAAATAGAGTGCAAAAAAAAATGTGTCTCGATAAATGTCATTTAAGAAATACTCTGCATTTGACTTATTAAATGAACATGTCAAATAAAGTCCATAAAATTCAAAACAACTTCATTAAAAATAAGCCCGTATTAACCCTTCCGCTTAAGCGAAAAAAATTTCACATAAAAACGACAAAAAGTCAACTTTTTAACAGAAAAAAAAAACATGATTATGCCACAAAATGTGGCATAAATAATTATTACACCTTTATATATGTTTATAAATAATTTTTTTTGCAGATGGCGCTGCAGAGTCATAAAGTAATTACACGCAGTTGTCATTAGCTCATTAGGACAACAACGCGCTGCAGGCAGCAGAACAACCACAACAACAACAACTTTGTCGAGTTGACAAAAGCCAAACAACATAAATAACCCTTTTTTCGTAAATCCGCTCCCTAAACAAAACGCCACACCAAAACTCTCTCTCACTTTAGCACTCTGCTTGCATTTGGCTTAGAAAGTAATAATAAAATAATTTTTGTCATAAAAAAAAGCTAAGAGTGTCATCATTTTGAAATCAACGTTACCAAGTGCCTTTAGGTAAAAGCGAAAAACCCAGCGACAACTCCACGAACGTAGCAAATCCTGACGGATTTCGTATGTAATTACTTCAATTAAACCATCTGTGACAATTGCCGCAGCCAAACATGAAATTCAACTTTACTTTTAAAATTCCCAATTGAGTTGAGGCGCATTATCCAAGTGGCAACCCAATGAAATCCCAGCAACCCCCCGTTTAAGAACTCGAAATTGAGCGCGGTTTTTACCTTAAGCTTTTACCTTTACATGTTGTTGTTGTGTGTGTTGTTGTCTGTCTGTCTGTTTTAATGGGGTGACATTAATGGCACTTTATCAACTCAAAAGTCAATAAAGCTAGCCAGGAGCGGATTGAAAGAAATGGGGTGTTTGGCAGCCCCCGAAGTATCTGAAGTATCTGTTTGTGTTGAGAATGTTTTTTTAGGATTCGAAATACTTCGTAATTTTATTGTATTCAGTAGTCAGATATCATTATTTGTTTAACATTTACACAACCCCCATTTTCTTAGCTCCGCTCCTGATGCTGCCCAAGTGTCTCAAATACGGCTTAAACACATTTTTGAAAAATCAACAAACGTAAGAAAATTGCAAGACAATCAAAATATTATTTTACAATTTTTCGCCTTTTCTGTTGAAATTCAAGCTGGCTAATACTTTACGAAAAAAAAAATAACTCAAAGCTGAAAATCTTTGCCATTTCGTTATGACAACTGAAAGACATTTGAAATGTCTAGGCGGCCTTAGCCCACTCTTACCTCACTTAAGTGTGGAACTGCGTAAGAAGCTGCTTGTAAATTGTACCAAGGCATTAGGCAAATGGATCCCTTAGGATTTGACATGAAACTTCTTCGTTGGGGTTCTTGGCTGGAATTGAAGCATTAGACGTCAACTAAGCGCATCAGCTTGAGCAGCCATTTGTTGACACTTAGACGCCAGCCTGGGGATTCATTTGTGGCTGAGTCTTGAAAATTTTGCATAATTAGACCCATCATTTGTGAGTCTTTCAACTCTGCCACTGACAACTTGATTACAACAATGGGGCAAAGTGTAATAAAAAAAAAACCCGCAACATTTCAACAACATTGTAAAAATTAATTGCCAGCGTAAACTTTAAAGCCTGATGAGCATTTATCACCCTAGTAGCCGAGGACTAACCCAGACCAGTAACCTAACCAGTTAACAACTTCTTTTGAGGTTTGCGTGTTGCAACTTTAGTTCGGACTCAGGCATGCAAAACGACGTGGCGCTGACATGCGAAAATAACACCAAAACTATGTAGGAATGCCGAATTTTAGAGATAGCGACTACTGGATGCACTAAGAGGGATTTTTAAAAAGCCCAAAGCCCGTTGAAGTCATATTTATCAAAAAGTCGATGCTAGAACAGTAGATGGTGGTGACTCAAACACTCTCGTCTGGATACGCAGCTTATTTGGGATATCGATATTTTTTTAAAGTTTTTGAGTTTTTAAAAACGTAAAGTATATACGGTCTAACCTCTGGATTCGAAATTCTTTTTTCTTTTGGTCCACTGTGCTATTTATTATTATATTATTAGTTATATACCGATTGATTTCGTAATTCTATTTTTCTCGTTTTGGAACCGATATAAAAATCCCGCTTGCAGATTATTTGCTATCAAATAACTAACTTTATTAAGTCATGTCTTCCACAAGGGTATCGATTCTCGACTCTGC
Organism: Chymomyza amoena; assembly: GCA_037043745.1. Classification (NCBI taxonomy): domain Eukaryota; kingdom Metazoa; phylum Arthropoda; class Insecta; order Diptera; family Drosophilidae; genus Chymomyza; species Chymomyza amoena. The sequence goes on along the minus strand of JBAMAX010000885.1, from coordinate 178,347 downwards.
GTAAACCTTGCCAGTTAATCAAGTTCTGTAACGAACTCGATATATCTTAATAAGGTTCACGTACATATGACTTGAGAACATAATTTATAAGAACCCCTTTCAGAGCTATGCAACACTTACTTGTAAAAACTGCATAAACTCCTTAACATTTTTTATAGCCTTAGGGTATCAGTACAAAAAAAAAAACAGCGCATTCATTAGGCCTGTTTAGGTACTTACTTACCTCGTCGGTGCCGACTTGTTACCACATTTTTCAATTATAGCACATTTCATTTCATTTGACTTGGCGCACACTAAAAAAAACAAAGCCGACAAAATAAAATGTGCCAAAAAAACATGCTTGGAATATTTGCACTACAGCAGGTGTTGCATTGCTGCAGTGACGTAGTAACGTAAGGGATGTTGAGGATGATACTGTGAGCCTTATAAAAAAGTTATGTTGGAGATTGAAAGAATCATCGGTCTCCAGTATATAAGTTTCATCAATTGGCAAAAATAGAAATATTTATGTCATTAAAGAAAAAATCGAGATTTACGATTTTATAAAAATATTTTTGATGATTCTTTTTATTCCCTGTACCGTATGGTACCAAGGGTATATTAAGTTTGTGCAAGCCGAAAATGTATGTAACATATAGAAGGAGACGTCGGAGACACCCCAAAGTTACCTAAAATATGATCAGGGTGAATAGATCCGTCTGTCCGTCCGTCCGTCCGTGTGAACGCCTAGATCTCAGAGATGGTAAGAGCTAGAGTTACCAAACTTTCACATTAGATCCCATATTATTCCATAGGAGGCAAGTTTATTTTATTTTTTTGATATCGGGGATAAATTATATAGCTCCCATGGGGGTGTTTGAGACGACCTCGACAAAAAAAAAGCGTTTTAGATGAATAATTCGTTTGTTTATGAAGATGTCGTAACGAAATTTGGCATTCGAAAGTTTTTTTTTTATGGTTCCCAATCACTGTACCAAATTTGATCAAAATCGGTTGACTATATCATATAGCTCCCATAGGACCGATCGGCCAAAATAACTTTTTTAAAGAAAAATTCGCTATATTTCGTTTTTTAATAAAGATATCGTAACCAGATTTGGCGTTTGGAAATTTTTTAGACCACTTAAGCAATGTGCCAAATTTGAACAAAATCGGTTGACTATATTATATAGCTCCCATAGGTCCGATCTTCCAAAAAATCGATTTTTTAACAAAATTTGTTGTGTTTCGTTTGTTTGTTAAGATATTGGGATCAAATTTGACATTCGTGAGTATTTTATAGTTCCTAAGCACTGTACTATATTTAATCCAAATCGTTTGACTAGATCATATAGCTCCCATAGGACCAATCGGTCCAAAAACACGTTTTTTATACAAAATTCGATGTGTTTTGTTTGTTTGTAAAGATATTTGAAATAAATTTGGCATTCATATCTAAGGTATTTAAGCACTGTGTCAAATTTTATTGAAATCGGTTGACTATATCATATAGCTCCCATAGGAACGATCGGTCAAAAAAAAATTTTTGCTTAAAAATTCTTCTGTTTTTGGTTTTTTGTGAAGAAATCGGACTTTATTACAAGCTAGTGGTACAGGGTATCCTAAAGTCGTCCGCGCCCGACTTTACGTCCGCCATTTTTTTATTTTTATTTTATTAACATTGTTTTTTTCATTGTTAATATTCGCCAAGCGCAAAAGATTATGAATTGTGGTGCCATCTATATAAGATGGCTCAAGAAGAGATGTTAAACTATCTATCATAGTTTGACTATACAGTAGATAGTTTAACATGTATTCTTGAACAAATCTTCTAGAGTCTTCTTTTCGAGACAACTCCTACAAGTCTCTATGCGAAGTTATTGCCTTGGGCTTTCAGCCAATCATTGTATCTACTAGAGAAAAACGAAATCTGTTCCTCTACATTATCTGAAGTCACGATGAATAGTCGAATTAAAAACGTACTATTCGTATCTAGAAATAGTTCTGTGTTGTTCGGAACCCATAGAGGCTTGACCTAGCAGCGGTACCTTAGAAGTGGATATTATATTTTTAAGCAGGAACTATGATCTACTGATCAACCATCTGTTTACAGCGAAGGGAGAGATTGCTCCTTATCAAGAAGCCAATGGGGTCAAACTTCTTCGCAGTAACATTCCACACTGCCCACAATGTTAAGACATGTGGTCCATAGTTATGCCGAGATTGGGTTTTGACAATCTCGGCAAATACTTGTTTAATACTAGGTACAAGCCTGAGACGATTTTAAGCAGAACAAGATCCTTAATGCTTCACACTGTAGTCTCTCTCTCCCTCAATTCCTGTTATCACCAGTGGGACATAGCGCCCTAAGAGGTTTATATTGTGGAACTATTTCCATTTAAACATGAATTATGCACCTCTACATCCGATGTGCATGCTGACGGAGCAGGTGGATTTCCCATATAAATGTGCAAATAGTTTAAGTAAAGTGGAGAACTTCTATAGGTTACAACCCTAAAGAAGATCTGGTTAGCTCCACCTAATAGTAATAGTAATAATCTATTATAAGAGACCGCCTCTACCCCTAGGAGCACACTCCTCCTTCCGCCCGCTCGGTGACAGACGTTGCAAAACATCCGGGGTCTTTAAATCATATATGAGTAAGTAACCCCCCGAAGCTCCCTCTGGATTGCCCTGACCGTATCTTTTTTACCTCTACCTTTAACTCATCTTCAGTACGGTTGCTCATGCTATATGGGTGTACCACTGGGAGGTGAGTATAGGGATGGTAGAGATGGAGGAACTAGATTGCTGATAACAGCCACCTCAGGTTCTCTTAAACCCCCTTTATACCCAACCATACTATTGTGAAACTTACTAAAAGACATACTAGTCCATGCAGAGATTATTTAAGAAATCACCTTGCAAACCTGATGAAGGATCTCCTTTCTGTCAAGGAACAGGTTTTTGCAAGACTTGTGGAAACTTTGAACATCTGCCTTTTTCTTCAGTTTAATGAATTGATTGAGTTTCTTTAAGCCTGACTCGCTTTCCACTCCTAATACTGCTGTGGTGTTGTCTATCACAGAAGAATTCAACGAAATATAATTTTGCCAAATCAAATTAAACCTTCCTAGTAGTATAGATGAATTTAAGTCCCTCCCATGTACCCTCTTTGCAAATAAATAACTACTCCACTGCATTGTTGCAATGCTGGTATCGATATCAGTCGATACTGATCTTGTAAAAATTCCTTTACACTCAAAGTTACAATCTAATGAAGTCCAGTTGCAAGCTGGCAGTTCAAAGTTCAAACTACCAAACCGCCAACTAATTAGTTGCCACCGGCCAAACCAACGTGCCACTTCATTAAAATAAGTGGCTCAAGTAAAGTCCTAAAAAAAAAATAGTCCTAAAACTATGCCTATAACATTAACCCCTCAGCTGGACACTCAGCTGGCCATTCAGTTGGCTATTTGCCTGTCCAACAAAAAATTTATTGTTAAAAGCCGCTAATGAATTATTTACTGACCATTTGGCTGTCATTTACATGAATGCGAGTGTATGAGTGAGAGTATGAGTGTGCGTGTGTATGAGTGTGTAAGGGCATGTGTGTGGGGGGGCTGCTATGGCATAACTCAACCAGTTCACACCCTTAATTAACGAGCTGCGTGCGTGCGTGTTGCCACATTTAAAAAACATGCCCAAACTCTTAACTTCAAGTCTCTCTCATTTTTGACCAACTAAAAATGGTCAAAAGTATGGCCAAAAAGTTGCGTGTTGCTTTTTTTTTGGGTCCTTGACTTGTGCCGGAAAGAATTGTTTAACAAAATTATGTTTATTAAGCATTTAAAAAGCGTGGCAAAGGGTATTTCCGGTTTTGGGGAGAACGAAAACAGACACACAAAAAGAAAGTGACAGTGATAGATTTAAATGCATTAAGTGAAAGGGGACTAGACCATTTATAAGCCCGCTTAGAGAGAGCAGCTTATCTTAAAATATATTTCAAAACAAACACATCCAATAAATAATGAAATGAATTAAATTAATTTGAATGTGTCCTTCGCTACTTCTATTAAAATGGTTCTTAAAGTACTTTTCCTTCAAGTTGTGGACACTACATTTTAATTGATATAACACCTATCAGGTGTTTTTTTAACAGCTGATAACTTTTTGAACATTGAAATTGAAATTATTTCTAATTCTTTTTCTTGGAGAATTGCCTATTGGGTAGGTCTTTCAGTCTAAATTTAGTCCTTCATAATGTTTATATGTGCCACTACCTCACCAGACACACATCGGGAAAGATTCTCCAAGACGGTTACCTGAATTGAGCTACAGACTGCTCCAAATAACATGTTGCAGATTAAGTTTATAGAAAAGCTTTCCGATTTTCTTGAGCTTTTTCTAGCGTTCGAAAGCTTTCAAAAATACAGATAAAAATAGGGTGATATTTGCTTAAGCTTTAAGTTTAGAAATATTCTCGCGCAATCCTACGCTGTGCAGAAGAATAGATTTTGTGAAATGACACAAAAATCAAGATTCCTAATATTTGGGTCATCGTCTTCGTTCTTGGCGCTACAGCTATAGTTCAGCTTTGGCTTTTCAAAACAATATTTCTCCAATAATCTTTATCCTTGCAGCTTTTCAAAACAATATTTCTCCAATAATCTTTATCCTTGCAGCTTCCTCTCAGTTTGGGACGTTTTATTTTTTAGATCATCTCTCCCTCCATTAATCCAACGTGTGCAGGGTCGCCCAACTTCTCTTCTTCCATCTCGTTGATTGAAGCAGGCTTTTACAATATTAGGTTTCACGTTCTCGAAACATGTCCGGCCCACCTAAGTCTTTGTGACTTGACATAGGAAGTTAGACTTGGGTCGTTTAATATCTCACGTAGCTTTTCGTTGGTGCGAACTCGGTAGTCGTCTATTCTTATCGGACCAAGAATTCGCGGAAAGAAGCGTACATCTGATTTCATCAGAGTCCAAGTCTTACATCATTCCGTTGGTATTAATTGGATCATTGATTTATATATTCGGAGCTTCAACTTGCAGATTTAATTCCTTGATGTACGATCCAAGATATTTAAATTGGTCGATAGCTTCAAAGTTATACTCGTCTATTGTTATATTTTACCCAAAGCGTCGAATCCAGTGTGAATTACCAGTTAAAAAAAATGTTTATATTATTTCGTTTAATCGTAATGCTCCTTTTTTTTTTGTAACTAGACAAAGGCTTCTTTCATAGATATCACTGATCTGCCGATAATATCCTTGGGTATCGCACGCTATATCGGATCAGAGGTTCATACTATTTGTTACTTACTATTTGTTCAACCGTAAAAATAAAAAGTTCTGTGCTTAAGCTATCATCCTGCCTGAGTCCAGAGCTTTCTTCAAAAGTTTGTGTGGTCCACATTTATTTTGGGAATACGACCAATGCAGTTGGCAAGTGTTATTTTTGGGAACATTGAGAAAAATTATAATAAGAGAAAGTTCAGTATCTTAGGCCAGTCAAGGTCCATCTTTTGAGTGCGTAGTGGTTAAGAGAGATGAGAAATTTCTGAATATATCTATAAAAAATGAGCACTAAAAATTGTGTAACTATTAAAAATCGCATTTGGTTTTAAAAATAAAATGAGAAATGAATTTACCTTACCTAAAATTTTCTATTTAATTATATTATATTGACTCCAAAAATTGATGATGCCAAAGATTGTGGGCAAAACATACAAATATTTAGCTAAGCTAAATTTTCATTTCAGGAAAAAAACTAAATCAAAAAAATTTGTTATCTCATAGAACACTCGGATAAAGATAGATTTCAATTGAGTTTCGTTAAGTTCTTTCCAAACTCAGTCACATTACAGTGTTAAAATGTTCCAAGCCCTCCCATTCAATTGTCGACTCATAAAGCCAAAGTGCTCAATATTCAGCACATTATATACATCTATACATAAGAGTCAGTAAATTACTCACATCCCTGCTCAACTAACTCCCAAAGTACTTCGAAATCATTTCTATAAACAACGATTATGCCAAGCCATCAATCATTTCATGCATATGAATAAAATTTTTAATCATTGGAAATTATGCAGGAGAGCGCACATGATGAATTGCATATTATTTATGATATACGAGAGAGAGAATATCTATGCGAATACACTTGACAATCACTTTTGTTTTATATATATATTTTTTTTATTTGCTGCAATTTGAATGTCTGAAAGCGAGAATAACAAGTACAACAACAACAAAGACGAGATTCTCGAAAACAACTGAAAAATTTCCACTTGGGATAACTTGTGAGCAATTGCAATGTGTGACGCAATACAAAGACAATGAGCGGTGAGAGAGCCAAATTGTTGTGGTGCAAAAATGTGGCCATATGTGTGTGTTTGTGTGATGGAGTATGTGCTTGTGTGTGTGACTGAGTGCAGGAGCAATCAAGAAGCAATCGACACCAACACACAAACCCACACATACTGGCAAATGCATAGAAAATGGAGTAAGCAAAAACTGCAAGCAAACAACGAAACGATTTAACAAGAAAATGAAAATTTATTGTCAGAAAATGAAAGAAAGCACTAGACGGTGTTAGTGTTAGTTAGCACACACATACACGCATACCTTGCAGGAAATCTAGTGACAGCTTAAACTACTTTGAAGGTGAGTAGTTGCGAACAGGTTCAAAAAGGAATAGTTGTGGAATGCTATTGTTTTCAATCTGTACTGGTTGACTCAAGTTAACAAATATGCAAGAAACAGCAAGGGATCTTAGATAAGACTTTCTTACAATGCCGAAATTTCCGCAGTTCTATAATTGACTTTTCTGAACCAAATTTATTAATGGGTACTAGGGTGGCCGCCGCTGGTATAGCCGACTCTTAAATCGACGGTAAAAATAAAACTTTTAGGCGGTGGGGCTATTAAAATCGTGATATGTTGCAAAAATGGCCACCTTAGAAAGATTATGAGACTATAGTTATATGGTAATGTATCTAGACATAAATTTCACAGATTATAGTCAAACTTATACAAAACTTAAAAGATTTCATAAGATTTCTTTTAAGAGGTGAGGAAGCCATCCGGCAGCCTGAATAAACCTTAAAAGGCATTTTGGACTCAGAGAGCTGAGATAAATCGTCAAGAAGGTATGACTTTCGGAACCTAAACCTTTTACTGCCCAGCCCCGGGCAATGACAGAAAAAGTGTTTCATAGTCTCCAGCTCCTACTCAAGGCCACAGCTTCTACAGAAGTCATGGTCGGGAGCATTCAACCTGGATGCGTGGTTTCCACCCAGAAGCAGAGTACACTACATTGCAGTTTGAAAGGAATGTAGTCGGAAAACCATGACATGGTAAAAAAGAACCTCCAAAAGATGCATTGCTCTTACTTAACCCAAATAAACATTCATTAATCAAGCAACTAAGCCAATTAACACTAATTGAAAGTTCCATAATTTCCTTTGTATGTAAAGGTGTTTGAGGCCGCATTTTCATGCCGCAACCTAGTTGAGCATATATCATCCTAATTGCTTATAAATTATTAATTTCGTATTCCAAACTCCATGTGAGGCACAGTTTTCTGCAGTCGTACTTCTGAAGTCATTGTGAATATGTCGTACTATTTGGAAAAACATCTTCGGTTTTTTTTGGTTTTGGCCAAGATCTTTGGCGTCAGTTCGTTGAACTATGAAAATAAGCAAAAAATATTTGTGCGGTCAAACTTTTGGCAAAGTTACTCGTTTGGTATTCAACGCTTGATCATCTGGCCAAGCTCCGTTGGTGTAATTCTTCTATATAATAAATTACACTACGATACATATCTTAAGCGAAGCCATTTTGTAGCCACTATAGATACAAGTTTACTCATATTACGTTCTCTGGCTACGATTATAAACACATGGATAATATTTGACTACCGGCGTGAAATTTGTAGACTACTGAATCAATTTATTTGGCTTTCAAGGCAACATCGTATTCTCTTCGGAGAATCGGTGAAAATTCCCTGGTACACGCTAATACCAATTTGTCTTCGCGAATTCTCATTTTACGGAGTCACTTTTCCCTATGCCATTGCTGCAGGTTGGTGGGGCACGCCATTCACAATTCAGTTGATCTATGCCTCGATTATATACCATTTATACGATATTGGCATGTTGGTGCACCTCCAACTTTTGAAGGAACTGCAGAATTATTTAGAGTCTTATAGGCGTGATGTGAAACGAGAGCTATTTTGGGAATACTTTTTGAAGATTCAGGAATTGCGTGAAGGAATACAGTTTTATGGCTGGGCATGTTATACCAGTAGAATGATTATGGACATAATATTTTTATCCGTTAGAGGCTACCTTTATCTTATTGAAAATTCTAAAAATCAATCCACGATTTTCTTAATGACAGCACCTCATGTTGTGGGAACAAATTTTTTTCATGGCGCAATACTGGCAAGGCGCATACATTGGCTAGAACAAAATGTTTTTGAGCTAATCCATTTGCAACAAGTTCAGCAGTTCTTGCAAGATTTGAAGATTGAAGATCTTGAAATGTTGAATAATGTAAGCGTAAAATCGGCAATAAATTGTTATTAATTAATTAATTAATGTTGTGTTATATCTTACAGGTGGATGATGTATATTTAAATCGTTGCATGAGGAGCCACCAATCGATTACAATATTCAATTTAATATACGTACGTGAGACACTTATACTCGAGGTTATCAGTCTAATAATCTCCAATGCTATACAGCTATATGGTATCATCGATTAAACGCAAATATCAATTAATAAAACTTATTAGATAGAATATCTTATACATAAAATTTTCATGTCACAATGTTAGTTACCATACTCCTCCTAAACGACTGGACAGATTCTCATGAAAATTTGTGTGCCTATTGGGTAGGTCTGAGAATCGGCCAACATCTATTTTTCATACCCCTAAGTGATAAGGGTTATGCATCCCACAATAGCTATAATAAGCACATATTTCGCGAATAGCATCTAATCTCAATGAAGCCAAGCTGCGCCTAATATTTTTTAATTAATTTTATATAATTTCCTAATTGTTTTAACGGCAGATTGTAAATAAAATAGGAAACCAAATTTGTTATAAAAAAAAAAAATAATTTAACTAAAACTTGACTGATAAAAACTATCAAAATTTACATAAAATATAACAATACGTCTTTGTGACGTACTAATTTTGTTTTCTGTATTATAATTATATTTGTTTTATTGGCAATCACCCAAATCAGGTTATGAAAAGATATTAAGTATTTCAATTTTTCGAGAAATAAAGTTTTGTTAGGGACCGATGATAGCTACCACTTCTTAATTTTCTCTCCACGGCACTTGTGTCTACTATCTCCCAATAAAAAGTAACCACTCAAAGTAGTTCTTTAAATACTACCGGAACTAGAAGTTTCAAAACCATTTTGTTTCCAATTTCTACGACAGCCTTTTGAAAATCATACTACTAGTTCGAACCTACTTATAGTAAGCATACTAGTTGTCTCAGCTCAAGCTGCAAGACAGTTGGAGTTGGTTAGGAGTAACTAACGAGCGATGCTTACTGGAGTCGAGCTTGTCAGTTGCAAAAGGCAATCAAGGTGGCTCTTTGTTGCTGTTGCATGTGTATGAGAGAGTGTGTTTATGTGTTAGTTGGCGGTTTTCTTATGTCTAAGAGTAACACGGAAACAATTGGTAACAGAAGCTATTGTTGTTGCTGTTGTCACTGCAGTTGTTGCAATTGCATTGTCATTGAAATCGCTTTCGATTTGTAGCTCAATAGACGCTGGGGAAGATCAAGTATATAAACAGGAGCAATAACAAAAGCAAAGTCACCAACTAAAAGAAAAACACCTACAGAAAAGCTTCTAAACCAGCTGAAGCTTTAAGTCTTAATGGAAACCAGGCCAGAAATGATAATGGCCAAACATTTAATGCGTGTGGTTGTTGGTTTTGTATGTTGTTGTTGCTGCTGCTGCGGTTTCTGTCGGTCCAAAAAAGCAATTTGCTGTAACGCGCTCCATGGCCGGAGCTGAGCTCTGAATTCGACTGGGCGTCGACTCTTAATGCAGTGAAATATTTATTGAAATTGTGTGATCCCTGGGGGGCAATGTGCCGTTTGGCTTTGGCCAACTGTTGGGGTGGTACACTGTGAGAAAAGATTGGTGTGCAGTTGGATGAGGTAGTAAACTAATCAGGGTCTATAAAGTGTTAACTAGAGAGTTGAGCTTCAAATTAATACACAACAAATAGAACCATAACCGGCTATCACCAAAACCAGTCCCCATAATAGTTTTTCAAATTTTAACCACATATTAAGCCTAGTCGAAGCCTGCAGAATTTTATTATAATGGAATTTTAGCTAAGTATTTTATGGAAAATTGTAATTGATAAAATTTGGAAATTATATACGGGCAGCGATATATTTTAAAAAACCAATTTCTTGTTTCGAAAACCGCCGTAGATCCGATCCGATACAGGAATATTACATGGGACAGACCGTGAGAGAAATTATGTACACTGGGCAACAGAAGTATATTTTGAAAAACCAATTTCTTGATCCGAAAATCTGCCGTTAGATCCGATACCGATACAGGGAATATTATTTACGGGACAGGATCATAGAGAGCCCGGGGGGGAAAACGTACCGGCCCCTTTATTACACCTTTAGCTTGAATCACGACAGTACTGACAGTTAATACTCCGGGCCCCTGAAAAATCTCCGGGCTTAACCCCTCTCTCTCTCGTCGGGCCTGATACTGAATATCCCAACGGTATCCGCCCCTTTTGCTATTGATGGCTTTAAAAAAACTGCATAAACTTTGTAACACTGGCATTCCTGCTCTAAGTTTTTTACCAACTTTTTTTTCCCAGTGTAGTCTCTGCGTTTGCCATTACATTGCCCGGAATTGGATTGGATATTTAGTCTAGAACTGGGATGGGCTAAACTGAGCTGTGCTGTGCCTTTGCTGCCTCGCAATTTGGGCAAAATGGCGGCAGCCAAGTTGCCGTCGTAGTTAGAGTCAGGAGCTTTGCAAATTTACGAGTCTCCGTTTGGCACTTTTAGCATTATTGCCTAGCCAAATGTTGGCCCATAAATATACCAGCTGAAGTGCTGAAGGCTCTCTTATAGAGACAGAGAGAGTGCCAGAGACTGAGCGAGTTCCCACAATTTTGCTACACTTGATTATAAATTACACACATTAATGCAATTAACACACACACAAATACAAGAACTTCAAAAAAAGGCGCACACTCTCATAATCATTCACCTGAAAATGAAGTAGATTCGTGGCAAATAGCTCTCAAGCACTCAAGAGTCACTTGAGTGGCACTTCAGTTCCCAAAAACATATTTACCCACGGTTAAAAGATGCACTCCCTCCCTTACGGCGCGTATTTGTAAACTTATTTGTACAAAATATTATGCATCAAATCTGGCTAAATATTTGCCACAATTATGTGCGCAACCCAAACAAAACGGATATGGATACTTGTAAGCTGCTGCTTGAGGTCCTGCCACTGGTACGAGTCCTGGGTCTGGGTCCTGTTTAGCAGGCACGTGTCGCGCATGCGGAACATAATTATCACACGCTCGTGGGCGCGTGCACGCAAACCTTGAAAGCAAACCTGGGCGGACAACCCTCTTGGAACCATTTTCCACTTGAGGTTGGTCTTCTAGTTTTGTGGAAATTGTTTCAATGTAATAAGTGTGGGCGTGGCATTTACAAGGTTGATTGCATTCCCCTCCACAACAAGTACAACAAATGGAGGCAAGTAATTGTTTGTTTGCCTAGCCAAAGGCACAACACGCGTCATGCGTCAAAAAGCCGATGATTATAGAGCGCCTAATGGGTATAGTTGTTTCGGGTACTAAGCTCTTAATTGGCACTTGATGTGACTGACTAGGTGATGATGCGCCTGCTCTATGGCTAATGTCTCATATCTAATGCTTCAGTGCATCCTTTTTTTGGCACTGTGCACGCCGTCGAATTGGATTAGCACACTTTTTATAATAAAGGTGAGCAGGGGGTTAATAATAGCAGAGAAAGCGGATAATATGATATATAATGTTATTTTTGTAATTATATGAATTACATGGAATCTCTAAAAATTCAATTTATTGCAATAATTCCTGCAAATACCAACATGGAGATAATTGTGAGAAAAGTTGATAACTAGGCGAATTATAATCGGCAGTGATCTCCAAAAAACGAATCCAAAAATTTTATTCGGGTTCGTTTGAAACCGAATTTTTAGTGGACTCAATTTCACCAAGCTGATTTTTCATGTAGTTTGAAACCGAATGTTTTGTTGCAAGAGGAATTAAAACGGATCGGAAAAATAGGATTAAAAAAGTACTCATTTTATACTAAAATAAATTTTTAAATATTCTTTGATGTTCTTATATTATATTTATGCGAATTTCATAGAGAGTTAGATATTTATTGACCATTATATAATTTTTTTTTTCTGATTGAAACCAAAAGTAGCATACATAACGCTGGGTTCCTGGGTTACTTAAAAAGTAAAGTGCTTCGGTAACCATATTAGCTGTTTTAAATCAAACAAAAATAATCCAACACAGCACAAGAATTTATCGGAAATATTGACCAAATTAGTTTTCCAGAGGTCAAATACCAATAAAATTGTTCCGTTTGGTTTTTAAGTATTTTTATTTTATGGAATAAATCAATTTAAAATGTCAAAGTATTAGAAAAAAAAAACTTTAAGCTTTCTTAGGCTGATTTCAGTCTGGGAAAGTCGGCTAATCCCAATTTAAGCTTCGTCTAAATACAAAATCCACTGCCGTGCCATTCCGACTATTTAATTAAATTAGGGTGGCCCGATAAAAGCCACAATCTGATTTACACATAGATGGTATTTTGTGGTATTTCTAGATAAGTAGAACTTGGAAATTTTTGTTTTTTGCGTATAATCCCAAAAGTGTGCCATAGATAGGAAACAGTTGGAAAAAAAAGTTTGTCTCCTATTTGGATCATCATATCGATTTTAGTAACTCACATCTGATTCCGGAAAAAATTTAACTTTTGTAGAATTTCCATAGAAAGCTGTCCAATTCGTATGAGATTTAAAAAAAAAAAGAGCTTGGAACACTGGAAAGAAGTCTACATCGAGTACCTAGATTGTAAAGGTTTAAGCATAAAACCCAATTTCTTGGGGCTGAAAAGAAGACATTACGATATATAAAAATCATAGTTTAAAGTGAATAATTTTTTAATTTAAGTCTTTATTTTATTATTTATTGTTAATATAGGTATATTTTGAGTATAGCCCTATCCTATATAATTTAGTAGATTTTTTTTATATGTGATATATACGATTCCTTTAAATAATATCTATAAGAGCGATATATCAAACGATAATCTAATTAATAATATATTTTAACAAATGTGCCTGAATCATTTTTCTGCAAATTGTAATTTTAATTTTTTCCAAAATTAAAAATTCCAGTTATATTATATTTATTTGAAAGTGTTAAAAATATTATGTTACTCTACATTTACCAATTGCACAGGCCAACATGATTTAGTAGTTAAAAAGATAAGGGTCATTTCCGAAGTAATTTGCCTTGTAGAATTTGGATCAGAACTGGTCCTTCACGTCACGATTTTAAAATATTTGAGGTTGAGTTGTTGGTTTGAAGGGTAACTGGAGTAACTGGAGAAACAGAGCACAAAAAATGTTTGTACCCTATACATAACGTCCAAAGCAAGAAAGGACGCTATGTTTCGGGTACATAACCTCAAATATCCCAAAATCCTGATGTTTTGGGCCAATTCTGACCCATTAACGTTCCAACAACAGACATGATCCCGGTATTTGTAGGCCTTTGTTATTATTATTACAGAATATTTATGCCAATTTTAAACAAAGTTAATAATATTTTGGAAATACATTTTTGATTAAATCTGATAACTAAAAAATTTTCTTTAGTTTTACCTTAAATTTTGTATGTCAGCAAAAAAGACAACTTAAGAGTTTTCGAATTTAGAAATCATTTACTAACTAAAAGAGTTTTTATGACAATATTTAGTTAAAACTCATAATTCAAGTAACTATATCTTCAATGCATTGTTATGTACTTCAATAATTCAATCACCGCATAATCCATCATTAGTTTGGCTTTAAAGGGATATCAGAAATACCAAAGGCGCGTATTTAGCTTGCTTTCGAATTCCATTTCTAATAATTACAAAGCGCGCTGTAATTAAATATTCCCGCTAATTAATATTGAACAAAATCTAAAACTGCTACAAAAGCTAAAATATGCATCAAAAAAATGCGCAGCCACGCCTCTTAAAAAAATACATAACAAAAAAATACAAATTAAAAATGATGTGGTATATGGTTATATACCAACAAACCACAAAAAAGGCTATTAAAATTGCATGTCAGGCGGCTTGTTTTGGGTACCGGGTCCAGGTACACCCCATAAATGATATGATGTGCACGTTCGTTAGCGACAGCCTAGGAATACTGCACGAGGCATGAATATGAATTATTATTGGTTCGTCAAGCGTACAAAGAGCACAGACATTGCCAAAAAAGAACGTAAGAATAAAAAACACGAAATTCAAAATGGTATGCATAAAAAATACGGGTACGTTTCAAAAATTGAGTACATTTCAAAAAAAAAATATATGAAAAACTATGCAAAATATTTTGCATGCATGTCAACGAACCGCCTGAACCAAATGAATATGGAATGCAGTTGCTACTGTTGACAGGACAAAAAAAAAAAACCATCCACACAAATTGGCTAAATAATTTCTAGGCAAAGCTTCTGCAGTGTGCCCCAGTACCTGCACCCACACCCAGACCCCACTCCCTGAGCGCGCTTTATCATCTTGTAACATGTTTCAATTTGGCGTCTATCAAAAAAGCATTCACCTGTTAGGCCGCTCTTCGTTCTCCACACACACCCATATAATGTACACATATATAGGTATATATCTGCATATATATACATACACACGTGTGTCTGTGTACATAAATCAAATCCATTTCCATTGGTTTTCCGTCTCGCCCACTCTTGCCCAGTTCTTGTGCTTGCTTTTCTGCATATTATGGCATTTGCTGTTTTCCATTTTTTTTGCCCACTTTTTGAGGTTTCTTCTTTTTTTATTTTTGGGGCACCCAACTGTCAGCGAAAATTTTGAAAAATGGCAAAATGCCATTGATGAAAGTAAGCTGGTCGAAGGTAACCAAAAAGAAGCAAAGAATACAACGAAACTAAGTGAGATATAGATTTTCAAATACTCTAGAAAAAAGTTTGAAGGGCATTTAACAACCTTTTTGGTGGACTGGAAGACTTTTAGGAAAACTTGGTGAGTGTCAAAATCAGCCACAGGAATTTGCTCGTTTCTTGAACTGGAGTCTAAGCATCACTAGGCCAAATTTTTAGGCTTTGACAGTTCTAATAATGCCTGTGCCGGAATTAAATAACAATTCGGATATGGCGAAATGACTGAACTGCAACTAGTAGGCGTGAATTAAAAGTTACCATTTCCCTATTATGCACCTTTAAATGGAGAATTGGTAACCAGCATCAAGAACCATACAATTTTTTAAGAGAATACCACTTTGATCAAAAAGTTCAAAGAATTTCTTCAGAAAATCCAAAGATATTTCGTCTAAATAGATATTGTCCCTTTCAAAGAATTCACACTCGACTGCTACACACTCACTTAGCGCTTGATCCAATCCTCGAAACATTTTTTATAATCGGTTTGCGTGCCGATTTTTGCATGACCTCATTTTGGGTGATGTAACGCGTTGCACGGAGCAGATTTTTGAGTCGGCAGAATAGGAAACTTCTCTATCACAGGGAGCCAAATCAGGTGAATATGCCGGTTTTCAATGTCGATGGCCTACCACTGCTTTTATCATCTTTAAGAAAAAAAAGAAACATCAAGTTGGGTGATTGAGAGCGCCACGTGGTAATGATTCCGAGAATTTTGTTTATCTACGTAGTAAAGGTCACGGATTTCTAATCAAGAACTGTGAGCAAGCACTGGACTTAATGTACTGTCCTGTGTGTGATTCACTTATTCACTTCCCCTAATTTCGCAAATTTTTGTGCCTTTTCATTTGGACATTATTTCTCGCTGGGAATTAACTTTTTCTTTAGACTTCCAAAATACTTTCGCTCTTTGGATGGCATCAGTTCTAGATCGCGGACCCAATGGATTGTAGGTTGTATTGCTGTATCAGAGACGAAATAATTTCAATGTTAGATCGTATGAAGTCGTGATATTTGAATACCCCGATTCTATGGTAAAGGTGACGATAACGATATATTTCCTTAGATATATGTATTGACCAGCCCATCAAATATCCCTGCATTTTTTCGAAGTAAAGCTTCTGTTGAGATTCAGAAAGAGTGAAATGCATGAGTCGGTATCCACCTAATGCGATTAGGACCAGGGTACTTCTTATTTTTTATTGGTACAAGTGCGATTTTCAATAAACTTTCCAGAATAAAAAATGTGAAATGAAGATTTAATGGAAACTATCGAGCTCTTTGGGTAAACGACATTCCCACTAATAATAGGTATATTAAAAAGTGGTATAGAACTTAAAGGTGAGATGGAAATTAAAGTGAAACAAATGGTACAGAGCATTTTCAAGATAAATTAAGCTGATAAGTTCTAAGTTTAATTCACCTAAAATCTTCTATTGTAAATGAATAAAAGTCTCTTCGACTTTTTTAATCCAATGTTTGGATTAAACGTTCAAAGCAACACTTGAGTCTCGTTGCCTTATCCACCTTTCCAAAGTTCATCATACCCGCTTCAAGTAAGTGTATAAAAATACAATAAGGAAAGGCGCAGGATACACTAGCGCATTGCAGAATCTAAACCTAAGCCTGGGCACACTCAAAAAAAAAAAGAATAAAAAAAGAGTGCAAAAAAGAGGGAAAAAAGAAAAGCTTGTAACAGGCGTGTCGGTTTACAATATCCCAAAGCGAAAAATCATGTTAGGATTTTTTTGTTGCCACTGCGGGCTTTATGCCGAGGATGCTGCTTTCACTGCTTTTTGGGTTGATTAATTGAGGTATATGCTGGCTTTATGGCACTGACAGATGCTCAACAATGCTACGGCTATGAAATTAAAACTAATTTGACTATACAGCGGAGTACGCGGCGTATGCGTAATATAACAAGTCCGACAACGGCTGCTAGTGGCATGCAACATTTCCTCAAGCAAGCAACAAAAGGTAAAAAATGGAGAAAAAAACAAAGCTACAGTGAAATCCAGCCTAGAATAACGCAAAAAAGCAATTGAAAGCCAAAGCCACAGAGAGGATGGATGCCAAATGAATTGGCAAGCGTATGACAAGAAAATTACACCAGTTTTGCCAAAGGGCTTTATGGTCCTGGCAAAGGGAATAAACAAGTACAGTAAAAAAAAAAAAAAAAAAAAAAAATTTGAAAAAAAATGCAAATATTTTTTTTGAAGAGCCTTACCGTTGTTGTAAGCTATTATGCCGCAACTGCATTGTTTAACAGTGCACCCTCCTCTCTGGCTCCCACACTCCAACGCTACCTGCTCCTGGAACTTTTGCGCATTTTTTAATGGATTTCCAGTAAGGGCGAAAACAAAACAAAAAGAACAACAACAAGCAGAACGCGGTGCATTGAAGTGAAGAATTCGCACTCGCGCGTTTTGGTTCAGGCTTTTCTGTATACCCTGGCAAGCAAACAGTAAGTGGCATATTAAGTTTAATCAAAAGTATGTCAAGTAAAATCTCAAAATCCAAATGATCACTAGAATTATAATATTTATCCATGTGCGACTGTCTGTAATCTTCATCCATTTCCCACCTACAGAGTTTTTCTAAAACCGTCTGAGAACTAAGCATATTTATAGCGGAAACCCTATTCGCTTAGATGCTTTATTAGACAGTATTTAAGCTTAAGAATTTTCGAAAGAAAGATCTTAAGAAAAATATTCAGTATAGGTTAAGATACAATGGCAAATTGCTAAAGCTGTCTCAAGACGAGGACAATGTCAAATTTATAAAATCTCAAAGAGTAAGATGTATAGCAAGCGTAAAGAAAATAATTCTTGAATATATTGTAAACCAACATTGATAAGAAAAGAAGGTCGACTACGAAAAAGACGAATCGATTGCATAAAGGATGACATTGGAACAATCGATATAAGAAGGGAGAGATAACATTGGAACAATCGATATAAGAAATTGGAAGAACCTTGCACAAGATCCCGATGAATGAAGAAATTAAAGAGAAAGCCAAAAGCCACTCCGGGTTGTAGGCATTAACGATGATGATGATGATAAGCTGAAAATCCAAATGACTCTCCCTAATCTGAAAAACGGTAGATGCTTATTTCTAGTCTCCAAAATTCTTTTAAAACATGTTGATAGTTTAAATTTGAGCCCCCTTTGCCTTGCTGCGTCACTGGAATATAAAACTTTTTATGAACTACCTTGGCAGCTTAATATTCTTTTTAACTACGATATAAAATATCTATTCTATTCAGGAATGCCAACCCAATGCAGTCGATTTTTATTGCTTATGTCCAAACTTTGGAAACTAGAAAGATTTGAATACTTTGAAAGAAGAAACCATTAAAAATTCTAAGAAATATTCGTTTGAACTGCGGTAATAATTGTCTTGGAAAAATTTAAGGTGACCCTACATTTTATAATTTAAATACCACCGTGATCAAAAAAGTCCCGAAATTTACTCGAAAGATCCAAAAAAATCCAAAATTACTCTTCAATATCGATATATGGCCTTCAGAACCATCTTCGATTTTTCCATGACCTCATCTCGGATGCTCGTGTTCAACGATGCGGATTTTTGAGGCGACCGAATAGAAGAAACTCGCAAGGAGCAAAATTCGGTGGTTGTTGGATGGTATTCCTGTCTATTGTGAAGTCCTTTTTTTGCATCAAATTCATTGTCGTTGAAGGACTCACGGGACTCTTTAAATTGGTTTCCTGAAAGATAATGATTGCGAAAACTTTTTAATTAAGGTAGTATATTTTGAAATTAGAGTTTCGAAGAATTATTCATGATCAATTTTCATTTAGAAGAATAACGAGTAACTTTCCGCTGTCTCAAGGGTATTTTATAGTCAGATTATAACAACTGCAGCTTGTCCACTTGTTTTTTTTTTAATTTTTTGTATTATGTAAAAACGGCATAAAACGCGTGTGGTTTGCAGCAAGCAATGCACAGGTTGTCAAGGCTGTCAGAGAAGGCATTGTTGCTACTATTGTTGTTGTAGCTACTGTTGTTCCTGGGACAAGACTGCATCTCTGCATTTGTGGCTGGAAACATTCTGACTTCTCTGGCTCGTCGCTTGTCAATTTGGCCAAAGTGGTTTTTCAGTTGCTTTAGCGTGAAAAAAGGCGCACAATTTGCATGTGTGAGTGTGTATGGGCTGTGGTTGTAGGATTCGGATTGTGGGGCAAAGGAACTGGAAGTGGTCTGCCCTTTGACAAAATTGCACTTGTGCGGCATTTTAATCACTTAGGGGACAGTTGCTGCCTATCTCTACATTGGCCACATCTCAGAGCTCAGCTCATTCTATTTACTTAATGACAGCGAAAAGTGGCAGCCGCAAAAAACAACAACAACGATAATGCAACACCTTGAAATGTGCCACTTGCAGCATACGCTTCAGCGCCGCTTGGCAAGTGCTGCTCAAGGTAAGAGACCCGTTTACACTGTCTGTAAGGACTTGGGATTTAAATTCATACCAAAAGGCAGCTGTAATCTTAGGCATAGCAGATATGGCGGGGAAAAGTTGGATTTCAGTATTCCAGTTGGTTGACATAAATGACGGAGCGACCCTGACGACATTCACTTACTATACGTTCCTTCATCTTAACACGTGAACTTTATCTTTTACGCTGTCATTTATCGTAACATGTTATCGCTACGGTATAAAGTTTCACATCATTTTATACTCCGTCGTTTTTGAAGTGCGCTAAGAATTATTGATAGCGTTTTACGTTGTCGTTAATCGTTAACGTTAGAGATCTTGGACAGAGGTTGTGTGTACACATTGTCTTTGTAAGCTGTCTTTTTGTAGTTGCTCGCTACCTAACTAATTATCGTTAAAAGTTATCGTAATGTTTATATTACACGTTTTTATTCTAACCTATCGATTAGAGTTTTTTGTCACTTGTTATCTTTACATAACATATATGATATTAGCGGATAGTATCGTTGCAAGTTACAGCACATCGTTTGGAATAAAGTTCTCGCTTTCGAAATCAATTATTAGAGAACTAATGGAAGCCATACACGATGCGATTGTTTGGACAATTCGGCAGTTTATCTATCAGTTGTTTTTAGTTTTATGACCATGTGCGGATCTAGGATTTGGTTCTTGGAGGGTTTTTCTCTTTGAAGTGTAATTTCTAAGCCGCTCTGATAGGAATCGAATTCGCTTGGTTTCTGGGTAGAATTATTTGCAAAATCAATTTCATACAATTGCAAATAATTTGGATAATGGACAAAACATATTTTTGGGAACTCAGGAAATTATGCTAAGAAGTTCCATTATGATTCATATTTTAATCGATTTCAAAAACATCTGACTTATGTGTAGCATTTTTAAAGAATAATTTTTTTATAATTGTATATATTTGGATAATGGGCAAAATATATTTGTTGGGAAACACCAGAAACTATGAAGAATAGGCCAATAAGGATTAATATCTTAATAGACTTAAAATGCTGAAGTAATAAAAAATTTGATGAAAAGATTTAGAAGAAGTATCACAGAAATTTTTTACAATATTAAATAATTTGGATCATAGGCAAAACATATTGCTTGGAGAACACCAAAAACTTTATTGAATAGGTTAATTAGGATTAACTTAGAAAATAAATTGTTTACAAAATAAGTTTAACTATTTTAGGCAAGATATTTCTGAAAACAGGTAGTTTCAAAAGCTGATTTTCCAAAAATCAAATCTCCCATATAAAGTTCAAAACAAACCAACTCGTAGCTTTCTAGTGTAAATGGGTCTTAGAAACAACACATTTTAGTCATACTTGTTGGCCTCGTTAGTTTTGATGCTTAGCCGAGCATTTCATTAGGCTAAAACGTGGTCTCATATGTTGAACACCCACGCACGTGTTTTTAAAAGTAAAAGTTCCTCTGGCTTTTTATTTCTTTGCCTGCCTTGGCACATGCTCGCAGGACTATTGTTTAAATGCTACGCCCGTTTCGTAGATTCTCAATTGTTCAAGATTATTTAACTTTTTTTTTCCTCTGTAAATTTGCATTTGCTTGCTTCATTCAACAATTTCCAGATGTGCCCCTTTTTTTATTGTTGCTTGCTCGCTTTGAGCGCAGATCCTTTGTCTAAGGAAAGCCGAAAAAGGCGCACAAAATATCTTTTGATTTGCTTTCGAGCATTGAACGTATACACTTGAATGGAACGCATGGCTTTTGATAGCTTTTATTTATTATTTTTATGTATTACTTATATAAGGACTCTACCGCACCGCCTACACTGCATTCATTTTTTGCCATCAATCAAAAGTGCGCGAAATCAAAATGTCATTTTGTGTGTTTTGTGTGGATCCCCCTACAAGCAGACGCAGCTTTTTATGTCCTGTTTTTAGACAGTCATTTGGACGTACGGCGAGGCTTTTGTAAACGTCTGGATAGGTGGAGTAATAGAGCAGTTTGAGCTGGAAGGCAAGAATCACTTTTTGATGGGCTTTGTTTGATGCCACACCCTTGCCTTAAATGCGCAGTTGAGCATGTACAAGGTTACTCTTGGTTTTGGGTGGAGGCCAGGTGTCTATTGGGATTGCGCAGATAGGACGTTTGAATCTATTGATTACAAGGATTGTTTGATGTACCTTTAGGGCGGTTTATTTTTTTAAAGAGTATTGCGACTATAGTCAAAATTTCGGGTAAAGACTTAGAAAGTTTCGCTTATGGAATACATATGATGATTGACATATGATGAGTTTTGGAGAACCTAACTGGATAAGAAATAAAATTTTGGACTTACACTTAGTCTTAGGCAAGAATGCCTGAGTAACGTCGTGAGCAACCTTAACAGCGAGGCATAAAGGCAAAAGTGCTCGACCAACGAAATGGAAAAGTGACCAGAGTGTGATCATGAAATAGTACTAAATACCAAATTTCGTCCCGACGTCTTCATAAACAAGTGAAACAACAAATTCGTAAACAATCGAATTATTCATCAAAAAAAATGGCGTACGGAAAGTCGGGCGCGGACGACTTTGGGATACCCTGTACCACTAGCTTGCAATAAAATCCGGTTCCTTCACAAAAAACAAAAAACAGAAGAATTTTTAGCAAAAAAATTTTTTTTTGACCAATCGTTCCTATGGGAGCTATATGATATAGTCAACCGATTTCAATAAAATTTGACAGAGTGCTTCAATACCTTAAAAAAGATCTGAATGCCGAATTTAGTTCAAATATCTTTAAAAACAATCCAAACACATCGAATTTTTTATATAAAACGTTTTTTTGGACCGATGTGGTCCTATTGGAGCTATATGATCTAGTCAAACGATTTGGATTAAATTTAGTACAGTGCTTAGGAACTATAAAATACTCACGAATGTCAAATTTAGTCCCAATATCTTAACAAACAAACGAAACACAACAAATTTTGTTAAAAAATCGATTTTTTGGAAGATCGGACCTATGGGAGCTACATGATATAGTCAACTGATTTTGTTCAAATTTGGCACATTGCTTAAGTGGTCTAAAAAATTTCCAAACGCCAAATCTGGTTACGATATCTTTATTAAAAAACGAAATATAGCGAATTTTTCTTTAAAAAAGTTATTTTGGCCGATCGGTCCTATGGGAGCTATATGATATAGTCAACCGATTTCGATCAAATTTGGTACAGTGATTGGGAACTATAACAAACTTTCGAATACCAAATTTGGTTACGATATCTTCATAAACAAACGAATTATTCATCTAAAACCTTTTTTTTGTCAAGGTCGTCTCAAACACCCCCATGGGAGCTATATAATTTATCCCCGATATCAAAAAAATAAAATAAACTTGTCTCCTATGGATTAATATGGGATCTAATGTGAAAGTTTGGTAACTCTAGCTCTTACCATCTCTGAGATCTAGGCGTTCACACGGACAGACGGACGGACAGACAGACATGGGTATATCGACTTCTCTATTCACCCTGATCATATTTTAGGTAACTTTGGGGTGTCTCCGACGTCTCCTTCTATATGTTACATACATTTTCGGCTTGCACAAACTTAATATACCCTTTGTACCATACGGTACAGGGTATAAAAACGCAAAAAGCTAGACATTTCAGGAAAAGTGACCAGAGTGTGATCAAGAAATAGCCAAATTTCGTCCCGACGTATTCATAATCAAGTGAAACATAAGAAATTCGTAAACAATCGAATTATTCATCAAAAACTTTTAGTGTTTTTTGTGGGAATCTGGACAATCCTATCAGAGCTATATAACACTAGATTACACGAAAAATTTAATGTATATTCATAAAAAAGTGTTTTCTAGGGTAATTTTGTAAAAACGCAAATGACAACCTTTTTGTCTGAAGCACCGTTTTCGAAATTTTGGCTACTTTTTGCAGTTATTTGTCAATATCTCGTGAACAAAATTTTGTATCGGCATAAAAGACAAGTAGATCTTGGTCATGAAATGTTTGTAAAAGAATTACTGATTTCAGCTTAACATAATTTTAAACAAACTTTTCGTTAGTCCGAAAATTTTTGTAATTTTGAAAAATGGTCGAAAATTACCAGTTTTTTTGGACTTTGGTTGCTTTTAACTTTATTAATTTTTACTTAATCGGTACATATCATATATCATTGTATACCTTTCGATATTAACGAATAACAGAAAAAGTGCGCTAACAAAATGTTTTTCGAAAAATGTCGAAAACGGTGCTTAAGAATAAAAAATTTTTCTTGTTTCTCGATCCAAAATTAACCTAAAAAACACTTTTATACGAAGGTTCAATCGATGACGCTTAAACTTGATAAACTAGTGTAATAACATATACTCCCGATACCGATAAATAAACATGTCTTAGATAGAATAATTAGGGATCTAATCTGAACGTTTGGTTGCCTAGGTCTAAACGTATCTGAGATCTAGATATCGACTTCTCCATTTACCCTGATCATACCTTAGGTAATTTTGGAGAGTCTCCGACGTCTCCTTCTATAGTGATACATATATTTTCGGCTGGCACAAATTTAATATACTTGTTGTGACATAAGGTACAGGGTTTTTAAGATATGGTCACCTCTTTCCGGCTTTACTTTTCATAGTCAAGCGCTCTAAGTAGGGTACAGATACCCATTTTTTTCACTGACTATTGTTTTTGGACACTTTGCCTTTTGTGCCCTACGAGCAGGTTCAAGAACAATTTCTGATAGAGCACGAATTAAATAGAATCCGTAATTATTTCATTACTGCATTTTGAATGTTGAAATAAAACCGTACTCCTCATTGAAACTCTTTCCTTTCTTAACCCTTTAAATGATTAAATCCCTAAAAACCAAACTGATTTTTCTTGGCAACCAAACCAAATTTGTCATGAACCTTTTGAATAAATCTAGTTCTTTAAAATACACCCTTTGTTCAGTAAGTACTTGTTTTGTCAACTCTCCGCCAGTCAACTGCACCTTATACACCTTACATATCAACTAATTAATTAAGAACCGATAGAACTCGACCACAAGTCACACAAGAACCAGCTTTTAACCAATAAATCAAATGCACACATTTATATACACACTCACACAAACACATCAAATACAAATTAATTAGTTTCCAATCATTTCAAACAATGCCAAGTTAAGTCCAACCCATACCAAAACCTGAACCCACAAATGTTCATATACAGAGCACAATGGAGCACAGAAAACTTATCGAGCAAAAGTCCAATCACTGGAAATTAATTGAGCAAGAGTACAACAAAAACAGGAGCAGCAGCACAACCCCTCGGAGTACATAGAACAGAAGTGCATTTTAAAATCAAATTTATTACATTGCAGTAAAAGACATACATATCTAGAGACAGGAACAGGGACAGGCCACTGAAGCAGAGAGTTATCCAACCACAAGAATTATAACAATTTTACACGTTATAGCGGCATAAGTCAGTCAGTGCTCAAACAACAAGGATGATCCAACATATGTCGTTAACTGCCAAAGGACAATGACAATGGCAGGAAATAAGCACATCCTTTGGGGGTTGCTCGCTCAGTAGCTAAACCAGGCAACAACCAACAAACCGCCCACGCAATCAAATAATTCTGAATCATTAGGTTGTTGCTTTTGTTGTATTATATTTTTTTAGCATGCAGGGTGAACTCCTGCTGCTACTGTTGGTCCTGCTGCATTGAGACATTTAGTTCAACTTGATGTTCATTATAAAGCACTCGCCAAGCACTGCACTACCTAAGCCAAAACCCCCACTCCGCCTCCTCTCCTGCAGCGTACGTTATATTGCATGTAAGTAGCGTTTTCCCTCAGGGCTCTGTATATTATTTCAATTTGAAATCTCTTTTTGGTAATTTTATGATAAATCGATGCAATATGTGAATATTAGTTTATGGTAGAGAGACCATATAATTGCGAAAAACGACGTGGGCAGAGGATGATGTATATTTTATGGAAAAACATATGAACCGATACATAATAATTTGGAATTTGGAATTTGTAATTTCTTTAGAAACATCGAGAAATAAAAAAAATTTATTTAAAAGATTATTGGTAAGATTTCGGAGTGGCAAAAACGAATAATCTTAAAAAATTCATAATTTTCTTCAGTTCCTTGCTCAGAGTTGATGCCATTAGTGGACCATAAAGTGTCCAAAACTACAATTTAGCAAATCGTCCAGAAGGGCCCACGAAAGACGCATGTCAGGATGTCCAAATCTTGAACCACTAAAGAAATGTTCACTTTGAATTCACTAGGAATTCAATAGGAGCGCTTTTGCGTAATTTTTTGTGCATGTTTTTCAAAGATTCTCCTTATAAGGTTGATTGTTTTTATATTTTCCAATTAGAAATCATTGAGTTCGAGTAGTCCGGGTGAATATAATTACAATTGGAGGGATTTGCAAAGGATAAAATGAAATTTTTCTTGGCGAAATTTTAGAAGCGACTTGGTTTTTGTGCGGGGCGCGTTTAAAGCCAGTTTAACCTCGACCCCCTATTAAACTCATCTGAAATGAGCAGCGGCGAATACTGACATGTCTGTCTAAGCGTTTTGATACCATTCCGATGTAAAACTTCGGCGAAATGCTATTATTTTAACAGGACAACGTCTAAATTCAAGTAGATAAGCTCGCGAATATCCTTTTTAGGGCGACTCTCATGGTCAGAAAGCCTGTGAATTCTCTTTTATTTTATTTTTTACTTATTTCTCGATGATTCTAAATAAATTCTAAATATAATAATGTTATCGGTTCATATGTTTTTCCATAAAATATACATCATCCTCTGCCCACGTCGTTTTTCGCAATTATATGGTCTCTCTACCATAAACTAATGTTCACATATTGCATCGATTTATCATAAAATTACCAAAAAGAGATTTCAAATTGAAATAAAATGTATTTATGCCATCCTTACACTTAATTTCCTTATAATAGACTACTGTCCTATAGTAATGAAACGACCAAAATTGCATCAAAAATTTCTTTCCATGCATAAGCTATTGCGAAGCACCGTGTGAAGCAATAGTGCAATAACCTTACGGTAAATTAAAAGCTCCAATATTAGGCAGTTGTTTTTGTAAAAGGAAGTTTTGCTGGATCGTGCTTATGAACCGAAATATTTACATTTGAACAAAAAATTTTCAGACTGTCCTATAGCTTTGAAATTTACTGTATATAGTAGCCTCTCCCCCAACCTCAACCCCACCCCAGCTTATTCCCCGACACATGCCCGACAAAGTCGCACACTCTATTATTAAATGCACTTTTAATCTTGGCTGCCTCTTGATGGCTCGCTCTCCTGCTAGTTGTAGCTTTTTGCCGCTTTTCAATGATTTTTCCATTTTGCACCCTCAAATGGCGAACGATTATCACCCTTAAATGGTACTTTACACACACAAAGAGTGCTATGCATTGAATGGAATTGAACCTGTGGTCCTCCTGCATAGAAGTGAGTTGAACTGCTTCAAAAGCCCACAGCACCAGCCCGTACCCGCTACCCGTCTTTCTATCATCGCCACTCGTCTTGGAACAATGCTTTGTGTTTGTGTGTGTGTAAGTTTGTTTTAATGGTCATATAGGGGGGTGGGGCTGTTCGTAGCTGGGTGTGCAGATCCCTTGGATTAAGATGCAATGTTTATTTAACTTTTGGATGTGATTCACTTTTGATTATGTGCTTCAAAAACAAAGCGCTAAACGAAGTGCAAATAGAAGCTAAATTAGTTGATTGCGCAAATATTTGAAGCAAACTTTTAAGTTGGGGCAAAGTAAAAGAGTTTAGGTCAGAGTAAACGGTTCCGTAGCACTCAAGCTTAAAACATTATTTGCAAAAGGGTAAGTAGATATGCATTTAAATTTAAAGACGGTAGAAGGAGTCAGCATATCTATCTGTGGATATATGCTTGCTCCGTAGTTTAATAAAATAACGCGGATACTTGCTGTAAAAATGATAGAAAAACTATTGAATGTATCGAAAGTATGAAAAAAAGTTATCTAAACGTTTAAGTTAAACGCCAAATGTAATTAGAATCTTATTTATCTACAAAATTTAGAAAACTAAATCTTATTAATAAAAAAATTGTTTTGGTAACAAATTTAAAAAGTATTTTAAAAAATTACAATTATAAAAAAAAATTTGCAGTTTAAAATATTCCAAAAAATCATTCTCAAACTTCAATAATTCAAAAAAAATAATGAGCTTGATTTTATAAATTGAATAAAAAGAGATTTGAACACGACTTTAATCATTGATTGACCTAAGACCTTTATTATATTGTCAACTAATTTAATCCGCAGGACTAAGTTCTACAGACGATACCAACAATGATAAAAAAAGTAAATACAATCATCCCCATTTTTCAATGGAGCAAAATTTTTCCTCTCCAAACCAAACATATAAGCTCGTTATTAGACTCTGGACATGAACGTAAACACTTTGTTCAACTCGCAGAATTTTTTTTTAACTATGAAATTTCTTTATTCATTGTCATCGAAGGTTCTTCAATTTGTAATAAACTATTTGTACCCCATTTCAATTTCACGAGTTTTCCATATTTCCACGTAGGCCAACTAGTAGCATGGTAATTCTTATATTTTGAGGACTGACACTTGCTTAAAAATCATTCAAAAACCATTCACAAACGCAGCCAGGCGCACCCAAGTGCGAAATTGAAGATTAGCAACAAAATAAAAGTAGATCTATGGATAATGTTCTGCTTATCTACTTTTTTTTCCAGCTGACACTTTTTGACAGAAATGTTTAACAACAATGACAAAGATTATAATAAGGTAATATCCCTAGAGACCTCAAAATAATTTATTATAAAATGCAAAACACTTGAGCTGCGTCATGAATAATAATGACAGCAAAGGGCAGTCGGGCGCGGACGACTTTGGGATACCCTGCACCACAAGCTTGCAATAAAAACCGGTATATTGCTTAAAAACATCAAAGAATTTGATTGTCAACCGATTTTGATTAAATTTTGGAAACTATAATGAACGAATGCCAAATTTGGGTACGATATCTTCAGAAACAAACGAATTATCCATCTAAAACTTTTGTTTTGCTCGAGGTCGCCTGAACCACACCTTAGGGAGCTATATAATTTAACACCGATATCAAAAAAAAAAACTTGTCTGCTATGGAATAGTATGGAATCTATGTTAATGTGAAGCTTTGGTTACTCTAGCTCTTGCCATCTCTGAGATCTAGGCGTTCAAACCGACGAACAGACGGACATGGGTATGTTGACTACTCTAGTCATATTTAAGGTAACTTTGGAGTGCCTCCGATGACTCCTTCTATATGTTACATATATTTTGGCTTGCACAAACTTAATATACAGGTACAGGGTATAAAAATATAAATATTCTACCTCAAAATCTATATCCGCCAACTAGCCAAGGCCCCACAGCCAGTGCTATACCACCTAAGTTAGTTAAGTTTCGTAAATTTCTCTATTTATAAGAATAATATTAAATAGTAATCATACTTATCTAGTACATTGTGAATAAATCAAGTCAATAACTTTACTATATAGCTACATCTAAATGACTACTTTTAACTTTTACATATAAATCTATACATAAGAAATAGATTTCAGACTCAAAAAGCCGAAGCCCTCAGCAGCCAGCGCTTCACTTCCTCATTATTATAATAAATAAATAAAAAATGTGAAAGAAACATAAACAACGCGGCTGCGCATGGCGTCGTCACCTTATAAAAGTTCGATCATGGCACGCAACCGAACAGCAAAAAAAAAAAAACCCCAAAAAACGCAATTAATTTCGACAGGGTTTTTTTATAAACTCTGCATATTAGCCTTATATTAGCAACGAACCATTTTCTAGTACATACTACGTAAATACATATGTAAATGCATATTGCGTACATACTATGTACATATTTGTAAAAAATGTATGTACATAAAAAAATCACTTCACTGTAATATATAAATACATACTTTAGTTGTTCCCCTATTATTTTCTATATAGCAGCTTTTCCAGATCACACAATTTTCTTTGAATTGAGATTTTTCTCAATAGCGTAAAATATAAAAAATTTAATAAAATTCGTATTCCAAGAATTTCTTTCTATAAGACTGCACTCCATGCCGGCACGTATAAAAAGACCAATCATATGTACTTTTCTTAGCGTTTAGCTGGCAATGCTTTGATCGGTGTGTACACAATATTTTACATAAAGCAAATTATTATTACTTTAAATTATCGGGTTATAGAAATAGCAGCTATTTTAATAAAAAAAAAGGCAACAAAGACTTAATTATTTAAACCATGCTGATGCCAGGAGTACACTCCACGTTTTTTTATACCTTATATACATATTGTTTATGTGTAGTATACACATCGATATTAATTTGCTTTAAATATAGTTATCGTAACACGATAACTTTCTTAAGCAACACAGAGCCAGTCGACACAATATAAAAGACAAGCATTGGCACAGCAACCAAAAGTGTGAAAATTAAATTAATTTTAAAAATGGAACGCGATTATGTAAACTCCCAACTGCAATGTTCGTTTTGTAGAAGATTCGTATTGCCACCTTTGTTGCAGTGCAGTCGTGGCCACTTGATTTGCCATAAGTGCGTTTCCTTTTATGTCAAGCGCTTCAAGTGCTGCATTCCCTTGTACAATAATCGCAACTGCAACTTGTTACTGGCGAATGCGGGCCCCCCTTTTCTCTATTATTGCAAGAACGCCCCCTACGGTTGCCGCGTGCGTTCGAAGGAGTTGGAGCTGACGCAACACGAGGATCAATGCGACGCTGGACCCTACACGTGCTACTTTCCCGACCCGTTGTGCCGCTGGAGCGGAGAAACCAAGCAGGTCAAGAAACACTTTGAAACGGCACATAGTGAGATAGATTCCATTAAAGGCACTGAAGTCGTGTTTTTGGCCACAAGTTTTAGTCGCGGTAATGAGTGGGTGTTGATGCAATGCTGCCATTGGCGTAAGTTCCTCATTTCCATAGAGAAAGACGACGAATTGGAGCAAATCTCTGTCACCTGTCGCTTAATTGGCTCCGTGCTGGATGCATCGAAATATGAGTTCACCATTTCTTTGGAGGCAAACACACAATACACGGCTAAAATGAACTCCATATGCCAAAAAATTAGGCAATTTATGATTATAAGCCAAGAGCAGATTGAGCCGCTATTGGAGAATGACCAATTGAAGCTGGATGTGACCATAAGACGCGTCCAATGACTTGGGCTTTAAAATAAAAAATTAACAGCGAATAAAATTCGCAATTAGAATGAAGTCTCTCATCGTTAACTTAGATAGTAAGTACTTATGTATATAGAGGAAGCTATTTCTTTATGTATGTACATAAGTCATAAACAGCATTAAAACAAATAATGTCAAAACGCGTTTTCATAAAGCTTTAAATAAAAATTATTTTTATAAATAACATTTGGCATTTTTTCATTTACTGGCTGCTTGCATTGATTATTTAGTAATAAAACATAAACTTTCTTGGATCGCTGTTAAACATGTTTTTAATAAGTGCACAAATGTTCTAAAATAATTTTGGAATTTGATTTTTGTGGCATTTCCGATAATTATTTATTTGAAAATTGTTAATTTATTTCAAATTAATTTATAAATTTATTTGTGTAAAATTAGTAAATTTCTTCATCAACTTTATTTTATTATATTTTTATGTATTTTATGCAAAAGTCTGAGTTCTACATAAATGCAAATTTTTTCGTAAAATATTTGTTATTTATGATACTATTAGAGAGAAATAATGCACGCAAAAATCTGCATGTATGTATATTATATATACATATATATATGTATGTACTCAATAACAGCAATAAAGGCGAATATTGTGCGCAAAAATATGTGGGTATATACATGCTTATATGTACATACATATGTTTTTAAACTATTTCACGTATATAAAGGGCATTACTGTACTCAAAGGTATGTACATATATATGTATGTAAATATATACATACATATATGCACACTGTAACGTATCTGGAAAACGGTTATTCGTTGTCTGTTAAGCAGTCAGCTGTCAATTGGCTGGCCAGTGTGTACACAAAAATTTACAAAAAAAACTGTAAAAACCATGTGTCAACGAGTTATCGATACACATTTAAACAGAAAGACGCTGTCACAAACAAAACTAAACAAATAAATTGCCAATATATTTCAACTTAAGAAGTATATAGTGCTTTGTGCTCAGTTAAGGAGTTGAGGAAAAAGTCAACAGGCCAAAGAGTAAATCCCTCCTGTTGAGTTACGGAGTTGAGTTGTTGAGTTTTCTTCTACCCAGAGTTTGTTTACATTTGTAAATTGTTACAAATTTAATTAAAATTCAAAAACATTAATAAAAAATGCCGAGCCAAAGCATAGAATCTTTTGCAATTAAACGTGTAGCTAAAGTAGCTGTGTATTGCATCGATTTTTATTATTTTATTGCTGCCAAATCGAATTATTTGTTGAAAAACCAAATTTGAGTTTGTGCTACCTCTTGTGTTTGTTTACGATTGTAAATTGGTACAAAATGCATAAAAATTCAATAACTTGAATTAAAAATGCTGAGACAGAACATGAAATCTACTTTAATTGAAGCTGTAGCAAAAATGACATTGGATATAATCAATTTTAATGAAGCTTCGCCTCCAAAATCAATATCGTCGTAAAAAACGATTTTTTATTTAACGCTGTGACTATGGGATTGCTTGGCAACGTACAAATGTATGAAGTTCTAGATAATTATGTAGAGGACATGAATGCAATGGAAAATAAAATACTATTCGCTGACCAATACTGACAAAGCACCATTGACCCATTGACGACTTGATTTGCAGAGAAAGCGCGTTCCTCCAGTTCTTCTTCAGCAGAGAGAGCAAGAATTTAATATTCAAGCTGATATTGTGCACGAGCTCGTCGTGGGTCATTCCTACATGACCAGCAGCCACAGACAGGCACAGAACTTTCTTCATCTGCAAGTTGATGGTAGATTTTAATTCCTCGATCTTGGCCATCGAGGACTCCTGATGCCAAAACAAACCAGAGAACTCGCCAGCCTTGTTAAGACCGGTTCCCAAAAGACGTGGGATTTGCATAATCAGATATTCAGAGGCAAGGAAAGCATCATAAGACTTAACAAGCTTCTTCACTAGTTTTTTGTTCTTGTTCAGCTTCTTCAAAGCACCGGCGTCCATGTG
The DNA here is from genome assembly GCA_037043745.1 of Chymomyza amoena. Classification (NCBI taxonomy): domain Eukaryota; kingdom Metazoa; phylum Arthropoda; class Insecta; order Diptera; family Drosophilidae; genus Chymomyza; species Chymomyza amoena. Next base: position 145,398 of record JBAMAX010000885.1, on the reverse strand, counting down.
CTGTACTATGTAAACCTTGGCTTTATGCAATTTAACAGTGCCAGAGAAACGCTGGACCTTTTGGGGATCATAGTTCTTCAAACCGATTTGCAGCTCCACAGTCTCCAAGAAACCATACTGCTTCTTAAGTGAATTCTCCAAAATACCGCTAACAGTCTCGTAAAGAGTATCACGAGAAACTTTAGTAGCCATGTCTTCACTTTACGACTCACGTTTCACAAAAGTGGTTTATAATATTTTAAAAATTTTGCAGTCTATTTTAAAACCAATTAAACTTAACGTTATTTCTAACTAATATTAATTTATTTCCGCCTGGAGTTGTCTACCTCCAATCGAACGCTTCCCCAGGTGGCACATAGGGGAATGCTTGGCACTATGCAGGATCCACTAGCGGACCGAAAAAGCTTGAAGGTGCAGATTGGGCTTTTATTACCAAGGTAGGTTAGGAGGGCTTACAACCTACCAATCTGAAACATTTCGCCTATAATAAACAGATTTTTATATTGGCTCATGAGGACAACCATTGAGGAGGCTATCATATGCAAACTAGAAGGCAAGTTAGCATTCTTCCTATGTAATATATCATATAATAATTATGTAATTTTTTCAGTTGTGAGACTGATAGCACAAACCGCTCCATCAACAAACACACCAAATATTCCCAAATAGGGCGATTTACAAAGACAATATGAAAATTACTGTCAGTGAATATAAATCCAAACAACGAATCGAAATTCCAGGATTCACGCTGTTCGGGAAACATTTTGTCCAGGGAAACGTGCTCCACAGATTTGAGTCAATTTGAGATCCCAATCACTAATCAGGTCAACCCTGCAGTAAGGTCAAACGTATGAAATACGTGCTTGGCAGTGTCAAGAGTTATCGATTGTAATCAGCTTTTAAACGTGGTTAAAAATCTAAAAATTGTAAAATTATGTAAATAATTAGAATTCTTGAAAAAATATGCCAAAGCTTATAGTTAAGATAGCATCGGATGTAAGTAAGGACGTAAGTAGAGGCAAGTGGGGTAAATTCAGAAACAAATTGTCGTTGATATTTTTAGGTGACGATACGAAGATGTTTTGATAGATAAATTGATATCCGAGTAAAAAATTCTAAATTCGGGATTATCGATTTTTATGGGTAAGTCCGAAAGTCTGCAAAAATTATAAAAACTAGCATAAAATATCATGGCAAACATTTACTTTACTTTTGGTAAAAGAAAAGTTTGAAATGAATGAATGTGGAATAAAAATAATTGTTGCCTAGTGAAATAAACTGAATAACCATTTAAAAAAAAAAAAACAGGAAAATTTCTAAAATAACACAGTTTTTGTCGATTTTCATTGTCTTCAGCAGAGCTTGAAACCGGTTTTTTCACTTTTTTATAAGCTTTCGGCATTTTAAAACCAAAACAGTTGAAATCCGTACTGAAATTATTTTTAAAATAATTATTTGGCTTATTTCGACACTTCCGGACTTACCCTAAATTTGGCTTTTTTGAAACGCAGTAGCGTCCTTCTGGTGGCTTGCAAAAATCAAAACGAATCCTAATACAATAGATATGCTACGGTTATATAATTCTAACAATGATAGGCTTTTTAAGCAGGATTAAAAAAAAACCCATTAAGTCAGGATTGCCGAACAATCTTCAAAATATCTTATGAAAAATTGTTGGAGTCAAAAATTTTTTTTGGGGCAACTTTGGGTCGGGAAACGCAAAAATAACATTTATCTTTTTTCTTATGCACCGTTTTAGAGACTTTTTCGAAAAACATATTTGGCATTTTTTCAGTTATTCGTCTATATCCCGTGAACAAATTTATATCATCATACAGTTCTTACACATTTTCGGCTTGCACAAACTTAATATACCCTCTGTACCATACGGTACAGGGTATAATGGAAGTATATCAAAAAGTATATAAAATGCCGTCACAACCAACACTTGACGAGAGCTGGATACTTATCTGTACGTTGAAATCTTTTGCGGTTTAAAATTACCAATTTCGAAACCCATAAATTGCCATTTAACCGATCTAGACGCCGAGCTCTAAAGATGAAGTCCCCAAGCGCCAGCCAACCAGCCCATTTATCATATTAAACTATAGAGCGAATCATTTAGCAAATCTGCACTTTGCCTCAACAAGTTCCCCCTCTGAACCCAACCTGTAAGTGGGTCGTTACTGGGCTGTTGGGGTGTGGTGGTGATGATGGTAATGTTGGTGGTGGTAGTGGTGGAAGTGATGCCACATACAACCCAATTACAGCTACTGCGGCACAGCAGCAGCAACCGAGTCAGTCAAAACAAAATCAAGATAAAAGCGAAATTCAATCTGTCAAAAATAGATTACAGACCAATTATGTGCTCTTTAAGAACTCTCCCCTCTGACAGCTGGGGAGGATTCAGCTTTATGTTTTTTTCCATCTCCGCTTCAGCCATCCATCCATCTCTGTAAGGCCATCAGGCAGTATTTCGATGTTGTTGAGCCCAGGACTCGATGTTTGTACAATATATTAGGGTCTGTGGCGTGTAATTGTGCCTGCTGTGCATAGTTAGTTGGTTGTTGTTGGTGTTTTTTTTTTTGGGGTTGTCTGATTGGGTTGATTTGGTTCTGGTACCAGGAACAAGTTATAGAGACACAGAGAGAGTTCATTTAATCGACACCAGAGTGCCGTGAGTCGACAGAGTTACCATTTAATGACATCAAAAGTTTATCATTTCGAAATAAATGAGAGATGACATGACGCTAAATGCACTAAGGGTCAGTTTGAACAGCAAGTTGAACTTATTGTGTTCCCGAATGGTCTACCCTTTGGAATGGAGTAGCAGTTTGTAGGCAACCGGAGAGCTTTGTAGGATCTCTAAGCTGATTAATTTTATAATAGCATAAGTCGAATTGTAAGCTAATCTAAATATGTAAAAATCTGTCTGTTCATCCGCGCATAATTTCGAAGGGGCCGTACCCACATTGCGAATTTTTCAACTTTTTTTTTTACAATTGCTAGATGTAACAAATGACTACGTTCTTCCCATGTACTACGGTTGGTCACCAAGTTGGGGAAAGGTTACAAAATTTAAAAAATTGGGTCTCGAAATTTGAGTACGGAACCTAAGTACACCTGCAAGCCTGATATTCCCTACCATTAATCCACATAACTCTGGCCATACCGTAGTTCATCCTATTGTATATTTTACAATATCCATGCCTCCACTCCCATGCTAACACTTCATTTCCATCCCAATTGTGCCAACATAACACAAAACATCGCACTCCTCGTACTAATTAAAATCATGCAGGATCTCTTAGAGGGGACAAAGCAGGTGGAGAAAATGTGATGACCCAATAAACTTTTTATGACATCAGACTGGTTAATATTCACACTTGGTTAATTATTTTAATTCCAATAGAATTAAGTCTGCAATCCATACCAGTTGGTTTGCGCAGCGGTTTGTTAGTGAAGTAGAGAGGGGTGGAACCCGCTAATAACCAGAAAGATCAAAAGACTTACACCAAAATAAAACTTTTTAAAAGTAATCCCTATGATGATAACTCCGGTTATTGCCGACAAAGATAGTAAGACCATATATCTTCAGAAAAACCGAGAGAACATAGCCAAGAGAGACTACAAAAAGTTATAATAAAAGAAATATGTAAATATAATCGAATAAAAAAAATGAATTTTGAGTGGTAGTTGGTGAATTCACCAGCAATTACAAATATCATAAATAAAACATTGTTTTAGAACTTCAAAAGATATTTATTTTTCAAATTTGGCTATGATTTTACATCAAAAAAGTTTTTTGACCGAATTTGATAAAATTTGCTACAATGCTGAGGATCTCTAAACATCCAATTTGTTTACGATATTTTTTTAAATTAAAATCGTGATACGGCGTTATAGGGTTGGGTGTTATTAATTTACCATCCATGTGTTGTTAAGTTGCAAAATTTATATACAGGTTCTTCACTTATTAAAGTAAAAAAATAAAATAAAATCTTTTGACACACGATCGGTCCTTTGGGCGCCATATAATATGGTCAACCGATTTCAGTCAAAGTAGGAATCAAATAAACTCTTTTTTTTTTGATTATAGTTATAGTTTTAAGAGTTTTTTAAAAAGTGTTTCTCTAAAAAGATTTCGCTATCACCGTATTTGCCTAATTTAGTACTATTCAAAGATCTCAAAACTATGCTCAGGTGTTATCGTTTAGGCTCTTTTAAGGAGGTACGGAACAAGTCGAAGAAGGCATTTTGCTATTGATTTTATAATAACTGATTCAGGGACTATAAAGAAAAGTGACTTAAAAGTAATTATGTATTTATGGATGATTAATTTAAATAATTTCTATGTCACAAAATGCATTTAAAAAATGTTTGGAAGCCCAACTCTAAGTCCTACAGTCAAACTTAGGAATTCTCAAAAAAATATAATATTGACAAATTGCTATTAAGAATTTTTAACTTACCTTTCCAAAAATTCTTTAAAATATGTAGTTGGTTTACTTGTGAAAGAATTCGTTGTAGTTGATAAAAAATTTTAAACATTTTAATAATTGCCCATATATTTTTTTTTTTTTTATTTCTCGTGGATAATTTTGAAGCTTTATATGCTTCCTATTTTTTTCCCAGCTTAACCTCACAGATATTTTGTGATATTTTAATAATTTTTTTTCGAGTGAAAAGGGTAAAAACATATCTATCCTCGTTCCATATAGCAAACGAGGAAACAAAGTAGTTGTTGCCTAGTGTAATTATACACTTTAGTTAATGCCTTACAAACCCTACCCCTATTTCAATTGCAGTCGCAATTGTTACACCGTAACCCCTTACAAAAAGTCAATTTTTCAAAATTGTTTGACATGTTGCCATAACCTGTAATTTTCACACCAAGTGAACGACCCATTTTAAACTTTTTACGAATATATTGTATACGATTGTACGAGTGTCATATGATTGTATTCATTTGCAATTCCATTAAAAGTGTTGAAGGGGCGTTTACCAAAGAGTGCGCTTGCGGCGAGTTTCATATAAATAAGTTGTTTTTTATTTATTCGAGAATGTTGGCTCACTATTATGGACTGCCATGATACCCACTTGCCCGTAGTTCCAGTACCAGAAGTATTGAAATTATTAACAAACAAATACAAACAAATGTGCCAAATGAACCAAAGGCACAAAACTTTGTTCAGTTTTTGTACTCGCAATTAAAATGATTTTGTTCACATGGAGACGCAGCTGGAGCGAGAACACAGCTGTGAGTCAAGCGTATGATGGCCATCGGGATAACCCTTGTAATCAAGCCCTTTCAGTGGTTGTCAAGGCGTGCCAAAAGCCTTTTGGACTGGCGATGTAAATTAAGGTATTGGAATAATAGATAGACTTGCAAGGCGACTGAAAAAGGGAATGATTAAATTTTGAAAGCAGCAACTGATGAGAAAGGGATACTTGGAAAGAGAAAGTAAAGACTTTTTGGATGATCCTTAATATATTAAGCAAGAGAAATCCCAGCATGCCATTTTTTCATGGTCAACTCCAAAAATGAAAGACAAAGTCCACAGAAAGGCGAAAATATGCCTCGAAATTGTCTTTAAGAATGTCCATTGGATATCTATTCTCCTTCTTATTCCTCTTGAACAAGTGCTGGCGATAAATTCGTCGAGTAACTTCGAGAATTCCAACTATTTGCTTTGATACATTTTATTTCGTTTTTGCATGTCCTTTAATATAATTTAAAAAATGCCAGATTTGTGTCAATAATATCATCTAGAAAAACTTAAAAGCGCTTCGATTCCAATAAATTGGCAAAGATATGAAGGAAAAGTCATAGCCTTTCACGAAGCATCTTTCTGGAGCTGTATCTTTAGGGATATGCATTATCTAGCTTTTGATAGGAATTATTGATGTACATCGTTTTAGAATTTACCTGCCTTCCTAGTCGAACAGCTTAAAAATATCCAATTAAATTTAAACTTTACTTAGAAAAGTCTTAAAAATGAATTACTAGGAAATTGTGAGAGCCTTTCAAAAGGCTTAACTTTTTCTTAATAAGTCCTTAAAAGCTCAGCTTTCGTGCTATAAAACACTTTACGTAATTTTCCAAACGTCAAATTGTGACATTAATTTGCACTCTAGGACAAATTGAAGCCAGAGTCTAACAATCTAGTAGATTACCTCCTAAGTAGTCAATGGTTTGTTTTCCGGTGTCGTCATTGTTGGTAAGAAAACCTTTTCATGGAATTCGTTCAACTGCAGCACCACAAAAGGGTCGCTCGATGTTTTCTATGTCGTTTATTTGGCCGCAGGCTAAATGACATTAAATTACATAACAGCAGTACAAAAACAACAACAACAACAATTGAGTGAACTGCTGCGATTTGAGAAAATGCTGCGCAATGTGTATTTGCAAAGCGTTTTACAATTTACACACTGTATCCTGTGCATATCCTGGAAGCGCACTGCCAACGTAGCTCATACATTGAAAGGGTATGCTTAGTTTGTCAGAAAGTATGTAACAGTAGGGAAAAATAAAATAAATTGATCAGCATATAAATTCGAGTCGTTGATATCTTAATCATTATTTATTTCGGGGAGTTATGAGATATCTGATAGATTAAGAGCGATTGACACCTTGATCTCTGGGCAAAAGAAGCTTGTTGATTTTAGTCGATGTCTGTTATTATTAAACTTATCGTCAATTTAAAATGTTAACCATGTAGTTTTTCCTTGCTACATCCTTATGAACACCGAGATCTTAAAAGTAACCAAAGCTATTTACAGAGCTCCGAAACGAAAATGTTATGCATTGAGCAAATAAATATTGTCCTTATACCCGGAAACTCACAGAGATAAAACGTTTAAAATATAACTTTATCCTAGTGTATTACCTAGATATCGGGGATCACCACAACTAGTTGTAATAACTAATAGTTTCGACGCAATAGTTTGTTGAATTTTATCGATATCTGTTATTTTTACAGATGAAGTTACAACTCTAAATCTGCGTAGAAGCTCTATATTCATTTAATTCTTAGAGACATCCAGAGCCAGAGACACTTTCCCTAAGAAAGGATACTTGAATTGAGTCGATATCATGCATCGTTATCCTCTATCGGGAATTCAAATTTTTTATTTTTCGTAAAGTAAAACTTTAAAACTATAACTTTGTCCGTCTCGATGAAAACAAATCTCGGAGACCTCGAAGGTCACTTACACAATTTCGGAACAAAAGTTTGTTGAATTGGGATATCTTCTTTGGTTATCATTTCTTGGCAGTTTACTGAGTTCCTCATAGTCTAATCTAAGTCTGCGATTTCAAGTATCATCAGAACCCTATTGGGTTCGGCTTAGGGGGCTCCCAACTTATCTAGATTGCGATTTCTAAAGCTGTCACAAAAACAAGATGAAGCCTTAAAATAAATAGACGATTAAAATACATATTGTAATAAAAGAAAAAAGCTATAGGAAATGTCATCGGGTTAAAGTATTTAAGGGGTTTTTTTTGAGATTATTTTTAAGGATATTTTGTGACAATTTCTAACTGCGAACACATCACTATAACCACACAGATTTCTTTTAAGCAAATCACTCCGAAGAAAGTAGAGGTGGTCCAGTCAGCTTGGAATGAATAATATATTCGGAAATGTTACATTCGAAGCTACTTATTACGGACTCAAAGCAAAAAATAAATCCTATAGTGAAAAAAAAATATTATTGCATCAGGACTTTTCAACGGCGCCAAGGCAAAGATTAGTTAAATTGGTTCCACACCCGGTATATCCTTTAGATGTGATCTTCTGTGCTTGTTATCTTCCTTCAAGTTTGAAGAATTTGGTCGGTAACAAAATGTTCTTTAAATGGTGTGAGAAGATGCATCCTGCTAGCTGTAGGAAAGATATTGCAATACCCTCTTAGGGCTCCTGTCATTCTTAGATTGTGGAACTTGGAATATGTTTCTCAATCAAAATTTAGGCTGATGTGATACAATGTTATATATATAAATGCCTTTGTTTAAGCTTTCGTTCGCATCCTCATAATCCAATAAAAATGATCCGTCCAGCTTTAAGTGTAGATCAAATTTGCAGTTAGCTAGATCTAGCTATCATTTTTTATCAAAAATCAGGGCATATCACAGTCGGTGTCGACTCACCTATGCACTTTGTCATACATTTGATGTGTTCTTGTTGTTGTCTACTTTTAGCCATTGTTGATTTCCTGTTAACAGAAATGTCACAGCCTACAAAACATGCCGGTAACCGAGAGCGGGCATGCGGCTTAAGGGGGGGTTTAAAGAGCGCGTTTTATCAAGCTGGTAATTTGTAGGTACACAGGAGTCAAATAACATTTTAAGCAAGGACTGCATTTTTTATTGTTATTCAATTGGATTCGAATTTAGCTAAAGAGCAGCCAAGTCCGTGTGCTGGTGTGCGTGTGTGTGTGAGTGTGTGTGACAATTGACGCCTAAAACAGGAAGTGCCTCTTTGTTGTGCTTGTTGTAATTTGAGGAAGGTGCCGCGCATTAAATTAGCCAGCGACTTGTAATTGTCCTTTAACAGCGACTCAATTTGCACTTTTTAATTTCTGTTGATTTCAATTGTGCATTAGGCTTTATATACAAGTATATATATATACACACTATTAATATGTGTGTGTGCTGCGTAATTTGAGTACGTTGTTTGTATGCATTGTTTGTGTATTATTGCATTAATTTTCAACAATAAGGCGCGTAATGAGCTGGAATTTGATTATACCATTGTGTGGGAATTACAAACTACATTCTAATGCTGCAATCTGCTCTATGCCTATGTGTGTGAGTGTGTATCTGTGTGAGAGTTGTAGCTGTGTGAGTGTATAATTACAGGTTAAACGCGCGCGCGCAGTGTAAACGGCTTAGCCTCATATTGCGCGCTTAAAAGCACCATTTTGGTATATACTGGCTATAGAGTATATAAACTACATGAGCATTTGTGTGTCTTTGTAAGTAATGCTAATGGCATGACATGTTCATATGAGAAATGGCCTGAACTTAGGAGCAGGTCCAATTATCGTCTGGTGCTCATCGATGAATTCATCGTTCTTGCAAATTCGGAATTGGAAGTCTTGGGCCGCGGCTGTGTAGTTATATATGTACAAATAACAGATAAGGTACTTTCTGGTTGGGTTCCTCGTCTTATTAACCTTTTCTGCGTTTTACTTGCAAATATTTCAGTTAGAAACGGTCTTTAAATTTTATCGCAGGCACGAAAGAAAGTACATATGTAATATATTCATACCCCTAATAACTCCTTGATTGCTATCACTTAAATAGAATCAGGAAAATCGACTATCAAGGTCTCTGTGAAACTCAGATCTAGAGGTTGCAACAAATAGTTTCATACGAAGGTAATGTTTATCATAGCATTTTTGTGTCTTGACCAGTTACCCGAAAATATAATTTTCCCATGATTGCTCGGGTGACTGAGAGCGACACACTGCGATGATTCCGGAAAATTTTTTATCAAGTTAGTATATATAGACACATATTTAAATAAGCACACTAATAGATTTGGTTGCTATGAATAAGATCGAACCAAAAAAAAAAATTATAATGATGTATGAAAGGTATCTTTGACAAAATCAGATGAATGCCTTTACTTTAGCTGATACTTGTTAAAGTTATATCCTCTTTGTTTTTTTTTTGTTTTTGATAAAAGCTCCAAATCTTTATGTGCATCAATTGCAATATGTCAGTGGACTGAAATCATATCGAGGTAAAGTTTTTCGCAAGACGTCATCATCGCCATCCTTCCGAGAAGACAATTTATTCCGCGAAACTATATTTTATCACATGAGTCCAATAATTTTCATACTGCAGTAGATGGTTAGATTAGCAATATTCTTTCGCATCACAATATGTACTTCGATTTAACAGCAAATTGTGAAATTTTATCTTCAATATATTGAGCCAATTTTTCTATTTCGTCGATTTTTTAGTTGGCTGAAATACATGGAAGCTTGGAAGAACATTTTTGTTGGCGATGCTAAATCGATGTAAGAAATGAGTATTGTGACTCTAAAATATTCTTCTGCAGATGAAGTTTGGGGATTTTGGCAGTTCACTGGCCAGTCATTTATTCTCAGCATTTTGAGTTCAACTCCAAACAAGTCTTCAGTACAACGTCTTTCTGATGCATTTTGAAAAACAAAAAGCTCGATGAGATCTTACACTGTTAAGCAGATGATGCTAAATAAATGTTTATAAGTCCCGTCCCTTATATACGTGCTAATGCTGCCAACTGATATTATAAGCAAAAAAAAATTTGTTGCACCCCGTACAAAACCTCAAAAACAGGAAAAAGAACGCCCTTTTTTCGGATACATAACCTCAAATATCTCAAAATCCTGACGTGATGGCAAATTCTGGCCCCAGATTCGGACTCTACGCAGCAAATTACTCTGAAATTACTATCAACTTTCCAACAACTTAACTACGTTGCCCTGTCTTATTACACAGAGGAGTCAACATAGTTGATCATCAATAAGTAATTTTATAATAAACATCTTATTTTTTAGATCAGTCGTCAATCTCAGCCTAAAATACTAGTCATGTTAAATACTCGACAACTTTTCTTAAGTTATCAAATTCTCTAAAAGTTTTCTCTTATATTGTAACCTTAAACTTTAAACTTATCCTTCTAAAATACGTAAAATATACATTTTAATGTATTTCTCAAACCTATATATCAATATTATGCTAAATCGGTTAGGTCTAGTCGACCTTTTTTTGTAAATTTTTAATTCTTTCCAAGTAATAGGATTTCTCAAGTGCTCAACAAAGGCTTTTTTTCAGTGATAACGTGATTATTAGACTCCAATCTTTTATTTTTTAATTGCTCTTAAACGCAAACTGAATGAGATAGCTTTATAATTTAACTGAAGTTTGTCAACAGATACTTAAAAGGAACCTTGTTCCATTCAAAGTAAATACGCGACAAAATCAAAATAGTTATCAATATGCCCTCGTTACATAAAATATTTTAACTATGAATTCTCATGAACTTAAATTTTATTTCTGATTTAGTAAAAAATATATTACCAAGCACATTTGTCCAAAATTTATGAATTTTTTACGCTGGCACATTTCAAACATTGTGTCTATCGCATAAATTGACAGATGCACCTAACAGCATCAATTTCTGATTTTATGCTAATGAACCAGAGTATGCCCATCAATTAAGAGGAAAACTGACTTTGTTACATGCATTTAACCATTTTTATGATAGAAACAGTCAGTCCATAAAAAATCCAGAACTGACCATAAGTGGACAAACAGCAAATGTAGTTTGATTAAAGCATTATATACAACAAAAAAAGAAGTAAATGAACAAGCCATTTTTTCCATGTGTGATGAGTCTATTACAGACACTAACAACAACTACAACTGACGCAATTGAAATACGAACAAAACAACAGCAACAACCACATTATGGAACACACCCAACAACCACCAACAAACGGTACCAAAACTATCTCATATGCGGCATCCTGAACCCTACGCACTAAAACGCATGGCCATAAACATAATAAAAAAAACAAACGAAACCGCAACTGCTAAAAAATAAAGCACATAAAAAAGGAACTACTATAGAAAGGACAACAACAACAGAAATTGCGAACATGCGAAAAATACAACAACAAAGGAAGGAAGCGATGGTTTTTGGGCTGACCAGGGCAAATATGGATATACCGGAAAGGGTCTTATAGTTAACGAAGTTTAAATGCTCTTACCAGTATGGATAAAAATATGAAAATGAGACGACTTACTTTTTATGTCGATCTGTACGATTTTAATAAGTATAATTAAAAAGTCGCTAGCTTAAAGAAGCTTTTGCCCAAGACAATCTCTACACTGCTCTTCAAATTCGTCTATACACTGTAGGTCCCGTTTTTCTTCGAACCGTTATTAATCAAAATTCCCATGATCTGCCCAGGGGCGAATGACAAAATAGTCAGTCAGGAAAATTATTATTATATAACCTTGAAACTTTTGTCTTAAAATTCTGATTAGCTAGACTTTTCTTTGGAATAACAATTTACAAAAGATCTTAACATATGTAGATTTAATAGGGGACAGCATTAATTATATTAGCGGAAGATATAAAAGCAGATTGGAAACACATCCAAATTCGCTAGCATGTGCTCTTTCGGGTCATAGACCAAGGCGAAGATTGAAAAGATTACGTCCTTCTGATCTAAAAAATATAAAAATTTTGGAAAAAATCGCAAACCTGTAAGTAACCTGTAATTTTAAATATTACACATAATACCCTAATACTGTGTGGCGCCTAACTAAATTATTATTAATATTAAATAGGCTGATTGCCAATATTAGATATAAAAAAAAAAATTTCGGGTTTTTTAATAGGGACGCTGCAAAAGTAGACCGATAGGGACAGCAAAAGACGCCATATAAACGAATGAGATATTCGAAAGAGCTCAGGCGAAGTTTTTTTGTATATTTTTTAAATAATAGGAACTCATACTCGTACATCTCCCATATTACAAAATAAATTAAAAAAAAGGTATTGTAAGAAAAATTGGCGTTGGAAGATTTTCTAGAACTCCCAAGCACTATTCCAAATTAATCACCGCATGATTTTAGAAAAAAAGCCACATAGGACCGATCGGATAATGAAACATTTTTATGGTATAATCGAAATAATAATTTAATAATAAATAAAAAAATAAAAATTTCATACTCAAATTAGGCACTTAAAATTTGTATAGAGGTCCTAAGAGCTGCGCCAGATTCACACTCAAATAGCACTTATCGAATCGATTGGTCGAAAAAAGTTTCTTAGTCCTAATTTATATCTGGCAATTAAAAATTATTTGGTGATTCTCTGACTAATCAGATCTAAGTCAGATTAGTTTTTTTTTTTGTTTATTGTAATGTTACAGGGTGCCTCAAAATTATTCAAACCAAACTTAACGCTTGTTTTTTTGAAATCTATTTTTTATTTTTATTTAAATTATTTTAGGTTACATTTTTGTGTTAAAGCATTTAAATGAACTGTTTATTTTTTTTTTTTGTTTTAAATTGGAGGAATTATTTAATTGAGCATTTTCCAAACACAGTGGGACAAAAAAAAAAATTTAGTTTTTTGTACTACACTATGTTAGTTTCATTTTTTGAGCACAGCCGTGAGAAACAGACAGTTAAATACGATGGCTCCCGATGTTTTGAACCCTTATGGAAGCCAGTCCAAGATTTTGTTTTTCTAAGAAAAAAGTAAACAATTATAAATTTCTAAGAAAATCGATAATTTTTGGCGCCATTAAGCGGTGAGGCTAATTACTTATTGGACGGGATTCTAAGAAAAAATAAAATTTTGAATTTGCACACACGATAAAAGCAAAACTATGGGTCCAATTTCGCTGAAATTTCGGCAGTAGCGGTCTACGAGAATGTACTATACGATAATACATTTCTCTTGTGCCATCGGGCGTTGAGGCTGACTACTTATCGGACTACCATAAAACGTATTCAACACAACTAATCACAAAAAATTTGTTCTTTCTCATGATTTAATGCTCTCTTGAGAACGTCATATTTAATATAATTTGACGAATTCAAGATCATAACCAGCGGAAGATCAAGACGCCTTCAACGATACCACACTTATTAAATTACGATAAACGACTTAGAAATTACGAGAGAAAGGATAAACCTTCATATATACAGGTCAAAAACACAACCCTCGTCTTTTCATTTCTTCTTTAAGTTACTTGATATAGTAAGGACCATGATCTCCTCAATGTACAATGTTCGACAAAACACTTACTAAACGTAGCACACTCTTCGTAAGAGTATTATATTATAAAAAGTAGTGTGCGTCTGATTGTCTGGTTTTGCGTGTGTGTGTGTGTGTGTGTGTGAGGACCAGACAACAGAAGGCGCGGGATGTGAAATAAAATAAATGTGCTAAATGGATAATAAAATACAAAGAGCGACAGTCATAATGGCCACAGTGACACTCCGCAAAAAAAAACAGCAAAGTATATAAAGACAAAAAAAAAAATAAATAAAAATACCATTGTGTGTTGGCTTTTTTAAGCGTAATTTAACTGTTGTGGCCATTGTACTTAATTGGAAATGTCAACAAAAATAGATAAACATAATGGCGGAAAACATGCCATGGCTGGTCAGTAAAAGTTATTCCTTTTTTTTATTTTTATTACAAGTGACATTTTGGCACATTGCAATGACAGAGGCAGCACAAAAAATAAAAATACACACAACACATAGAAGGAAAGAAAAAACTCTCAAATTACGTTTTATATAAGTACTAACAGTTGTTCGGGCCATTTTGGGCATTTGGCTAAAAGGCAATGAGAAAAAATAGAAAACTAAAATAAAACAAATGAAGGCAACTTTTCGCTAAGCTGCAGCACTTCATGCCCAAAAGGCTGCAATTAAAATAAGTACCTCGACAGTTGCCCGTAGTACATAACATAAATGGGATAAACGAGTAAGTATATATAGTATATATATCTATGTACATAGCATATTCCGACAAAAACTTGCCAAAGTGCTTCGCTGCATTGTATGTGTAAGGACCGGCTATATAAGCACATTGTATTTGCAAGCTAATTAAGAAATTACTGCAGGCAAAAACAGCGTCTCTTCTATGCACCCTCCAAATTGGCCGAGCTCCAAGTGCACCCAACCAACCAGGCCAAAACCCAACCACAAGCCCCAAACACAAACGATGTCTGCGCCGACATTTGCCAAAAAAAAAAAAACATCACATGAGCAGGAAATATGAAATTTGAAAAGGAGAAATAGGGATAGGCTGGAATTTTGAATGAGCTATAACTTAAATGGAATCATAGTAGCATTTGAGAAACAAAGGTTGCATAGGTATAAAAACTTTACAGGAATTTCCATTAAATAATGAAGAAATTAAAAAAAAAAAAATTATTAAATAATTTTTGAAAAATTAAAAAAAAAATATTTTTGTAATACGGTCAAGGAAACAAACGAAATAGTTTCATTATTTTCTTTTTTGGATAAACCATTTAAAAATCAATTAGAAATATAAAAAAAAAAATTACCATTCTTAGCATGGAACACTAGAAAGTGGCCTTATTGAATTTTATCCAATCCAGTTAATTATAATATGATTAATATAGTCCCTTCAAAAAGTTCATCATTAGATTAATTAGAAATCTCTTTTTTTCTTAAGGGAACTTATTGGAAGCTCATAATAAGAGAGAGATGAAGTTATATATTTTTTAGTCCTAGGAAGGAACTTTCACGTCAAAGGGTTAACAGGGATCAAACAGGGTTACTAAGTTAGTAGAGTTATGGACGTAGAACTTTTAAAATCGTCGCGAGTCCCGGGCTTGTTTCTCAATCCACAACATTTTTTTATTATATTTTATTTATTTATTTTTTTATATATAATGCTTATTTAATTTTTGCTTTATCTGTTTTTGTTCTAGTTTTTAGGTAATCAGCCGTGCTCCGAAAAAGAAAAGTCCAAATCGAACAATTTTATTCGTATTCGGTTTTGCGTGACCGGAAAACGGTTTTTTTTTTGTCGATAACTAATTAAATAAAAATAATTGTCAATTAATTGTCATTCCCAACGGATTTCGTAAATAATTAAATTAATTTCTAACAAAAATTATTTTATTTTACATTTTTTTCTTTTAATCATTCTTATATTTGTTTTTACAAAGAAGCAAAATAAAATAGTATGAATATCATCTGCATGTATGTTTATCTGTTCCCTCCTAATTTCTAAGCTTCTTGTCATAATTGGCGAATATATACGAATATAAATTCAATAACTCTTTGATGCAAGCGCCTTTATACGCCTTTTGTTATGGAAAACGTGACGTCATTATATCAAACATTGCGCCACCTATCGTAAAGCTTTAGATCACTTATTGTTAAAATGTATTGATTTGTCTCAAAAAGATTATTTCGCTTAATAATTGAACATTATTGAATAGTTTTTACATACATTTTTTTTATAAGAAATTGATCTTTATTTATGCTTTTTGGAGTCAGATTTCTAACGGTCAGATTTTAGTTTTTAGAAGTTATTTTTATATATTTATTTATAGCAAACATTGTTCAGCTGAATTTATATTTACTTTACTGACTTGCTTATCTGAATCAACTCACCAAACCATAAGGATCCATTCCAAAAAGTACACCCTACGTCTGTGTGCTCACATATTGCATAAACCACTCACTCACCCACACATACGCATGCAAATTCAAAAGCCAAACCCACTCAAACAATTCACTTTACATATGAGCAAATGTGGCCCAAAAAAAGAAAAAAGAAACCCAAAAAAAAAAAAGAAAAGAAGCAGCAAAATTATGAATAGCACCCAAATGGCAGGCAACAAAAAGAAACCAAGCAAAGTGCCGTCTGGTCCCAACAAACCAACCAACCAGGAACCCATCTAGTCCTGCCGCCAGTGGGACAGGCAATTTTTATAATTTCGCTACAATTTTCTAGCATTTTATGAAATGAATTGAAATTTTTGCTCATCTTTTTTTTTTACTTTTTTGGGCGTGCATTTACTTGACAAAAAAAATTTTACTCTAGATGCAAAGCCATAAAATCCATTCATGCGCTTAAATAAAATGCTCAAGCACTTGACTGCATCCATACAAAAATGATGGGCTCATGCACCAAAAAAAAAGATATAGAAAAAAAACCATATAATAATAATAAAGTAGCCAAAAAAGAGAAAAGAAATGAAATAAAATATACAGGGAGCTAGCGAGTGCCGCATAAAAGACTGCCTAATTTGTTCAGTCGGCTTATGTAAAAAAAGAAAATAGTAATAATAAAAAATAAAACCCCTTTCAAATTATTGGGAGTATGCATTGAAATCCGCTGTTTTTTTACAAAATTTGAGTCTTTATTGTGAAAAAAATGTATACAAATTGTTTATTCAAAGTATTGTCCATCGCTAGCCACTACTTTTTCCCATCTTTCTGGCAATTTTCGAATACCAGCTCGGAAGAACGCTTCATCTTTTGAGGCAATCCACGAATCGACCCATTTTTTGGTATCTTCATAAGAAGTGAACCGCTGCTCGGACAGGGCATTTGTCATGGATCGGAACAAGTAGTAATCGGAAGGAGCAATATCTGGAGAATACGGCGGGTGGGGTAAGACATCCCATTTCAGCGTTTCCAAGTAAGTTTTTACGGGCTGTGCAACATGTGGTCGAGCATTGTCGTGCTGCAAAATAACTTTGTCGTGCCTTTCCTCATATTCTGGCCGTTTTTGCTTCAGTGCGCGGCTCAAACGCATCAATTGTCGTCGGTACAAGTCCCCCGTGATCGTTTCATTCGGTTTTAGCAGCTCATAATAGACCACGCCCCTCTGATCCCACCAAATACACAGCATGAGCTTCGATCCATGGATATTCGGCTTTGCCGTCGATTTTGAGGTATGGCCCGGGTATCCATATGACTTTTTGCGCTTGGGATTGTCGTAATGGATCCACTTTTCATCGCCAGTGACGATACGATGAAGAAAACCCTTTCGTTTTTGACGTTGGAGCAGTTGTTCACACGTGAAAAAACGGCGTTCGATGTCTCGCGGCTTCAATTCGTACGGCACCCAATTTCCTTGCTTTTGGATCATTCCCAATGCTTTCAAGCGTCTGGAAATGGTTGCTTGATCGACTGCCAATGATTCTGCAAGTTCTTGTTGGGTTTGACACGGGTCTTCATCGAGCAGAGCCTCCAATTCTTCGTCTTCAAACTTTTTCGCTTGGCCCGGGTGTTCCTTGTCTTCGGTGCTAAAATCACCACTTTTAAAACGACGAAACCAATCACGACACGTTGTTTCACCAATAACAGCATCGCCGTAAACTTCTCTTATCAATCGGCATGCTTCAGCCGCAGTTTTCTTTGAATGAAAGAGGAAAAGTAAAACTTCCCGCAAATGACGCTTATTTGGCTCAAAATCTGACATTTTTCGAAGAAAATAACTATATGACGACGCTTAAAAATCACAAATCTAATGATGAGAGATTGTTGACAGATGCCTAAGCTTGTCATCTGTCATTTTCAACCATACTTTTTTGCCCACCAATTTAGCGGTGGCTCCATCTATTGGCAAACAGCGGATTTCAATGCATACTCCCAATACATTCATGCATAATCTATGGTTCAAGAGCAACAAAATCTAAAAAAAAAACGGGCTAATATAGAATGAGGTTGGTTGCCAGATTGTTACTGCATTTGGCTAACAAATTAATTTTGAGTGGATTTTGGCAAGAGGTTTGGAAATCGTGGGCAAGAGGGCTTAAATAGATTGCGAGAATGCTTACCCCAAAGTTTGCTTGATGTTCATGTGGGGAGGTAAACAGTCTGATATCCAATAAATTCTTTACAGGAAATTCATTTCCTCAAACAGTATAGCCTTATTAGCGTATAACTTGGAATTTCCTGTAAACGATTTATTGGATATCAGACGGTTTTTCTGAAACTATCTTCATTAATTTGTCACATATGTATACATACGCGATTTGGTGGAAATAACCTTCGTACTTATGATAAGAGGAATAATTTTGCAGTTAAGGACAATGAGGTCTTATCCGATCTAATAATTTTGCTGCATTCTATTCTTGGGGATTGAGACTTTGACGTGGTAAAAGGTCTAGTAGGTGCAACGATCCTGAGGGCGGTGCCGGCGGTAGCATATCTACTAGTAGGGCCGGTAAGGCCGAGATAAAGCATTCGAAGCCAGCAGCAATCCACAACGGCTCCGACCTATTTGGATATTCATTCTTGTGGTACCGGGGTATAGCAACAACCGATACTGCCGAAATCTACTGTCGCCAGTCATCTTTATAATGTCTGGAAGCCAGTCTGATGGCCCCAGCACCAGACTAGGATGTTTAGGCCAATCACCCACTCTTCTGAATCAAACCTGATTACTGACACTGGAACTCGAACATATGAAACAGTTATTAAATTACTTTTGAACTAAAGCCGAGCTGTGGGAAAATGCAATCCAATGGGTTTTATAGTGCGTGTAGGACCTAGTTTTTGGGGACTGCTACCGTTGGTCTGGTGAAAGGCGGGTAAAGGTTGGTCTTTCTGGGCCAAAATTCCGGGATTCCACAAGAGCAGGACTAGGATGGTGACAAGAGTCATAGCCTTTTTGACTGAGAGAATGCATGTTGCCCTCAGTGATTGCGGGGATGAGGAAGAGATTGAAAGCATCCAACACTTGTTGTGCAATTGCGCTGAAATTTTAAAGAAACTCATCCAGTACCTAGAAAAGACATTCTTTGTAGACCTGGGCTGTCTGAATCCTCAAAATGGTTTACCCAGCAGGATGGTTAGGCGGAATTGGGTACCTACTGGTTTTTTTTCGTCCACTACACATAGCATTTATACTCATATCCCTAGCTTTTCCTTCTTCTTCTGATCTAATAGGTACATGCTGCTGGTATAAACTGTTCACAAAACCAGGGCAGCTTTTCCTTCTTCTCCTGATCCAATAGGTACAGGACATTGAAAGGAATTGTTCACAAAACCAGGGCAGCTTTTCGTTCTTCTCGTGATCCAATAGGTACAGAGCATTGGTAGAAACTGCTCATAAAACCAGGGCAGAAAAAGATTTTTTTTAAACTTAATGTGTAAGTTTGGTGGCGATTGGATGGCATGCTTTTTATCTGAGGTTTCAGATGATTACTTATGATATGTATATAAGAAAAGTTGGAAGTAAGATTGTTTTTTTAGGTAATATTTTTGATTCGTAAAATCCTTTTTTTGCTGATCGGTGCTATGGGGGCTAAATAATATAGTCAACTGATTTTGATAAAATTTGACAAGTGCTGGGGAACTCTAAAATCTAATCAAAATCTTTTGATTTTTTTTCGAGGTTCTCTGAAATCCCTCTGAAAGTATATGTTGAAATATACTAGTCTCCTATGATATAATAAGACGCCTAAAAGTTTTTCTTACCATCTCTGAGATATAGAGATTTATACAGATAGACAAATAGAGAGTTGGACATGGGCATATCGACTTCTTAAGTTGATCATAAAAAGACTATTTATGCACCCTGTATATAACCTCAAGGAGAAGAGTAGGAAAAAACGCCATTTCTAGGGTACATAACATCATATATCTCAACATTCTGACGTAAAGGGCAAATTCTTACCCCGGATTCGGGTTCTACGCAGCAAATTACTTCGGAAATGACTCTTGACTTTCTAACAACCGACATGACCCCGGTATTTCTAGACCTATGCTATATATTAACCCTTAACTGCCGCGTAATTCTTTAAAAACTTTTCGTTTTAATGCTATATAAAGGATATGAAATTAATTACATCTCAGTCTACTGTTATTAAAGACTTATACAGCTACTAAAAGTTTCATCTCAACATCTCTACAATAGTATAAAATTACTACAAAGTGCTTTTAATGCTTTTGAAAAAAAAAGAATTACACAAAAAATGCTTTTCATGCAATAAAAACTAATCGATTTTAACGCCCGCCATTTTGTGTTCCAAAGTGTGAAATGAAACGCGTACCAAAAGCACGGCGGCCATATTGGTAAGCTCATTGTCTATCTGCATGTAGCTGTGTGTTGTTGTAATTGGTAATTCAAACTGGCAAACGTTTGTTAAACATAACCAAAAGCATTTGATGCATTTTTATTGCCATTTATTTATGTGTATAAAATATGTGTAAAATGCATTTTGCAGGCGCGCAATTTGCAATTTATTTTTGCAATTTAACACGCGGCAAGGCAACGAAGTGCTCAAATGCAACAAATACTTTTATATACGCAGGCACGTCTCTACACTGTTGGCGAAAAGTTTTCGAATACTTTAATAATTGATGTGGCAGCAACATTAAAATGGTTTTGTATTATTTTATTTTTTAACAAATCTTTTATTTATGAATATTGTTTAATGAAATAATAAAAAATTTTAATTGAAAACAAAAATTAAAAAAAATAAACATATTTAAAAAAGCAATTATTAATTTAAAAAAATATGTAACCATTTTGAAACTATTAAAAAATATTTAAAATCACAAAAAAATTATGATAATAATAAATTAAAATGGTTTTGTATTATTTTATTTATTTTTAAATCTGTAACATATAAAATTGGTTTCTTAAAATAAAAAAAATTTTAGCTTAAAACAAAAATTTAAAAAAAATATATTTAATAAATGCAATTATTCATTAAAAAAAAAAGTACTACAAAAATTTAACTATAAACAAAATTTTAAATCATAAAAAAATAATAGCATAATTTAAATGGTTTTTGTACTATTTTTATTTAGGAAATCTTAAAATTAATCTTAAAATTTAAAACTGAAAATTTTTGAAGATTTAAAAGAGGCAGTTACAAATTTTAAAAAATATACAAAAAAATTAAATAATAAAAAAAGTATATTAAAAAAATATGATAATAGCCAATGTCAACTTATAAAAATAAAAAAAATACTATTTGTTAGATTTTTTCTGGCCTTTAAAAAAAAGCTGTAATTTACTTGAAAAGTTTTTTAGTTAAAAAAAAGGTTTTTTTTTTTGCTTTGCTTAAAATTCAAAAATAATTTTTTTGTAGTTTTAATTATATTTTTTCTGAAATTTTAGGCTGAAGTGTTAGAAGTTGTGGCTTCTACAAAAAAAAAGTTTAGGATGTGTAATTTACTTTAGAAATTTATTTATTTATTTTTTTGTCTGTATAAAATGAAGTGTGAGAAGCATCTCCTTTAGAAGGAAAAATTTAATTGCATATTTTAAAACAGTTTTTAGATTTTCACTATATAACAAATTTTGTCAAAAATATATGTATTTCGTGAACCGAAACTTTTGGCCAGTAGTGTTTATGCTTGTTCATTTATGTGTATATATTTGAGCATTTTATAGAAGGGGGTAAAAAAAAACATTCAACGCGGCTAAATTGCAAACAAACTGCACAATAAACGGAAACTTAAAACGCCTAGCCAGATACAACAACAACAACTACAACAATAACAACTACTACAATGAGTTGGCAGTGCCTACAACATGTAGCAAGGCAATTGTTGCAGCCAGTTGGTATTGTTGTTGCTGCCGCTGTTGTAACTACACACACACACCCACACGCTTACATTTTTGTAGCATACATATTTGCGTTGGCAATTAAACGCAAATAAGCGTTTTTGCCGCTTTTCCGCAACGCCACCAAATGGCGGGGAACTGCTTCGAACCGCCTCTAATTGCCAGCGTAAAATTAAAAAAAAAAAACAAAAGCTTATATAAAAAAATATATTTTAAAAGCCTGAAAATTGCCTAGCAAACAAAACAAAACGTTCAAGGGAGATTTTATATGCATATATAGTATATGGTATGGTATATGGGCAAGTTCAGTTGCTTTGTCAAGTGGACGCCATTTTGCATTTACTTGTTTGGCAAGAGGTTGGTTGTGGGTGTATATGTGTGTGTGAGTGAAAGGGTGTATGTAGGTTTCTAACTTGACTTGGATAGCTTGACCCAGTTGGATCATTGCGGTCCAGTCACATGACAGACAACTTGAAAGTTGAAACTTTAAGCGCAAAGTTAAAGAGGTGTTTAAGATTTTTTTGATTTTTTGTTCAAGGCAAAATTTTGGAAATTTGAGAGCTTTTAGTCTTTTAAACTAAGGGTGGCTACCCTGAAGCATCAAAGTCATTAGTCAATAACAAAATAGTTTTGTTTTTTAAGCAAAAAGTGATCACATTTTTGAAACATATTACTTTAAAATTCTAGCATATCTTAGATTTAAGTGTCGATGAGGATCTTCACTGATAGGTACTTTTTTTTTTTAACTGCACTTGTACCAAAATATAATAAGGCAAACTAGTAGATGCATTAGGGTGGGTCTACTCATGGGAGGCTAAAAAAATCTTAAAAGAAAATAAAAACCATAGCTCTGAAATAAATTTTGAGTTTCCCACTAATTCAAAATAGGTTTTAGTAGCTTCAATAAGGTTTTTTTGGGGTCGAGATATACATTTTTGATACTTTTCCCGGCAGAGGGCGCCCTTTTTCGGAAAAAATTCTGTATAAAAATTGACTTTCACATAATGCAATCTCAAATTTTATTTTGCCCAAAGTGTTCGACGTCGAAATTTAGTTTTCTACTCATTTCGACCTGTATTGATTGCATTCAATTAAAAAAAAATGGCATACGTAAAGTCGGGCGTGGACGACTTTAGGATACCCTGTACCACTAGCTTGCAATAAAGTCCGGTTCCTTCACAAAAAACCAAAAACAGAAGAATTTTTAACCATACATTTTTTTTGACCGATCGTTCCTATGGGAGCTATATGATATAGTCAACCGATTTCAATAAAATTTGATACAGTGCTTAAATACCTTAAAAAAGATATGAATGCCAAATTTATTTCAAATATCTTTACAAACAAACAAAACACATCGAATTTTGTATAAAAAACGTGTTTTTGGACCGATTGGTCCTATGGGAGCTATATGATCTAGTCAAACGATTTGGATTAAATTTAGTACAGTGCTTAGGAACTATAAAATACTCACGAATGTCAAATTTGGTTCCAATATCTTAACAAACAAACGAAACACAACAAATTTTGTTAAAAAATCGATTTTTTGGAAGAGCTATATGATATAGTCAACCGATTTTGTTCAAATTTGCACATTGCTTAAGTGCTCTTAAAAATTTCCAAACGCCAAATCTGGTTACGATATCTTTATTAAAAAACGAAATATAGCGAATTTTTCTTTAAAAAAGTTATTTTGGCCGATCGGTCCTATGGCTATATGATATAGTCAACCGATTTTGATCAAATTTGGAACGCTACTTGGGAACTATAAAAAACTCGAATACCAAATTTGGTTATATCTTCATAAACAAACGAATTATTCGTCTAAAACTTTTTTTTTTATCGAGGTCGTCTCAAACACCCACATGGGAGCTATATAATTTATCCCCGATATCAAAAAAATAAAATAAACTTGTCTCCTATGGAATAATATGGAATCTAATGTGAAAGTTTGGTAACTCTAGCTCTTACCATCTCTGAGATCTAGGCGTTCAAACGGACGGACGGACAGACGGACATGGGTATATCGACTTCTCTATTCACCCTGATCATACTTTAGGTGTCTTTGGGGTGTCTCCGACGTCTCCTTCTAAAAAACGAAATATAGCGAATTTTTCTTTAAAAAAGTTATTTTGGCCGATCGGTCCTATGGCTATATGATATAGTCAACCGACTTTGATCAAATTTGGAACGCTACTTGGGAACTATAAAAAACTCGAATACCAAATTTGGTTATATCTTCATAAACAAACGAATTATTCGTCTAAAACTTTTTTTTTTATCGAGGTCGTCTCAAACACCCACATGGGAGCTATATAATTTATCCCCGATATCAAAAAAATAAAATAAACTTGTCTCCTATGGAATAATATGGAATCTAATGTGAAAGTTTGGTAACTCTAGCTCTTACCATCTCTGAGATCTAGGCGTTCAAACGGACGGACGGACAGACGGACATGGGTATATCGACTTCTCTATTCACCCTGATCATACTTTAGGTGTCTTTGGGGTGTCTCCGACGTCTCCTTCTATATGTTACATACATTTTCGGCTTGCACAAACTTAATATACTCTTGGTACCATACGGTACAGGGTATAAAGATAGGTCGCTCCATAGAACCAAATCGCGATTCACCTTTATCACTAAAAATATTAGCCACCCTAATAAATAGTAAGCACGTTCTGAAATTATTTTGGGAAGAAATGCGGATTCACAATATTAAAAAGTTAAACATAAGGTCTAGTTTGATTATTTCAAATCGAATTGCTTCTGCCCTGCAGTTCATACTGGAGGCAACTTCAGAGAATCGATTTTGATTAATTTTTTCTAGAAATAAAAATATTTATAGAAAAGACACTTTATTCTACTCTTTTGCCTTCTCTTCTATATAAAAAATAATAAAGAAATTATTATCAGTAAAGCTTTGTTAAAGATTTCTGCTTTCAAAGAATTTTTCCGAGTTTTTTTCATCAAAAAACCTCATTTAATTCCAAAACCTTAATTTAATCTAATAAGGTAGTAAAGAAGCTGTTTTAGGAAACAATTTCGATGTTAATGTAATGTTCAAATTATTCTATCAGAAAAGAATTTTTAATGATTTTAACTCTCTTCGTCATTAGAGTGACTCTTAAAGATTTCAATAATACTCGGTTTCGTTTTTCCATCTCTCATCGAAATTACTCCTACTTACTTCTTAATAATAACAATAACCATCTGAATCCATCACTTCAAAATTGTAGAAAAACAATTTCTTGTATAATTATATAATTTTTTATTATTTTTTTTTTATATTATTTTTATATAAGCATTTTTTGTATATATTTTTGGTTTATTTTTTGGATTAATCATATTAACATTTACTTTGTATAGTAATAATTTAACTAATTATTTAGAAATATGTTATTTTGAGTTAGTTTTTGTTTTTATTTTGTTTTTTTTTTATAATATACTTATATGCATTATTTAGTTGATTTTTTGGCTTTACATGCGGAAGCAACTTAAGGCTTATATATTAATTATAAATACAGTGACTCTTTATACAAAACTTATAAAACTATTAAAATTTTGACCAGCAATTGAAATTTAAAGCATTACAGCTAAAAAAAGCTTAAAATACGATTATGTACAATAAAAAACAAATGAAATGAAAAATTTACACTTTTTTGCGCAGCTGTGCTTATAATTCGCAAATAGTTTGCACAGCGCTGATTATGCTTAAAACGTATTGAGCAAAAGACATACATATACAATGAGAGAGTTAGGAGTAGACGTAATACATAGCTTTAGGTTTATATATTTAAAAGTCGCGAAAGCTGCAGCTTTATGTAGAGCTAGTCAGAGGCGTACGCAGGAAAAAAAATTTTGGGGGCGACATCCAAAAATTGCTCTCTGTATGATTCCTCCCCCAGAACCCCCTCTGCAGACGCCACTGAACTTAGTACATAGAAGCTTTTGGTTGACGAACTATTTACAAAAGTTTTTTTTTTTAATAGGAACAAATTATGCTTGAAAAAGTTTTCTTAATTTTGTGGATAATGCCTTAAGATTTTTGTGTATAGTCTTGAAACCAATTTATGTGCATAGTAGCTATAGCTAGTGATTCCACAGCGCAACGCTCTACCAAAGTACTAGAGGCATCAATAGGCTTTGTGTGCTAACGTTTTGTCGCTCTGCTCCGTGGGCGAGCTGTGCCCGCTATCCAAAAAGTGCGTGCTCTTTTGCAGCAGCTCCAGGCTGTTACTGGCCGGCGGCGTGCTCACACAGCCATTCGCAGGCGTCTCCGATTCGGCATCCTGCTCCTCGTCCGCTTCCACATCAATGGCCGCATCGTCTTCGTCATCAGCGGCACGCTCTTGTTCTGCATCCGAGTCCAGCTCCATGGGCGAACGTCTTAGCATGGTGGCGGGCGGGCGTTGCAGCATTTGTGGCATGGGTTTCAATAGCGACATGGGTGCGCCGTTTACAGGACCCACAGACGCTAGACACCCCACGCCCTATACCAACGAGGACAACGGCGGCCGTGGTGGGCTGGTATTGCGTGCGGCAGCAGCAGCATAATACTGCATGGCATGATGATGCGGTGGCGGTGGTGGCACAAAGCCCGCCGTGGTGCCATCATGATAAAGCACAGGCACGCGTACCAAACGTTGTGCGGCATGCGCCATATTAGCCATATTGGCGGCCTCCAGCTCTGCGGCCAGCTGGCGTTTCCATTTGTTGCGACGATTTTGAAACCAAATCTTGACTTGCGTCTCGGTAAGACGCAGCGAGGCGGCCAAACCCGCACGCTCCGAGGAGCTGAGGTAGCGTTTAAGATCGAATGTAGACTCCAGCTGAAAGACCTGAGCGCGTGAAAAAACTGTGCGCGTTTTCTTTTTGCGCTTCGATTGATTGCCATCGCCATGCGGTGAGGAGCTGTCTGAGGGCCCGTCGGTGCCATCGTCCTCTTCAATGATTTCCTCACCCTCATCGTCGGATTCATTGGAACTGGTGGGCAGCAAGTAACTGGCGTTGGAAAGCGCTGAATGTGTGGACTGCAAATGATGAGCATGCATTCCACTGCTGGTGGGCGTGCTGGGCTGATGTGGATGCTGTTGAGCGGCTAAAGCATGCTGTTGTTGTTGTTGCTGCTGCTGATAGAGATGATGGTGAGCGGAGAGCACGGGTGGGGGTGATTTGTTGCCGCTGCCCAAGGACTGGTTGTTGCTGGAGCTGCCATTGGTTTGGCCAGTGTTGTTGTTGCTGCTGTTGCCGCTATTGTTGTTGTTTTGGCTGCTGCTGGTGTTGTTGTTATTTGGGCTGAGAGATGTGGGCGATGGTGGATTCTCTGTTGTATTTGTGGAGGAACTGTCTGCAAAGAGAGAGAGAGCGCAAAGAGAGTATGAGAGCGTGAGTAAATTTTATTAGTTGATTTATAAGCCCCAGTAGAGCGTTGGCTTTTTTTTTTGGGTGGGGAGTTAGACTCTCTAAGGGTTGTTTGTAGACAGGACGTTCTAAAAGTTTTTACGTGTGTATGTGTGTGTGTGCACAGATTTAATCTGGCAAACACTTAACCTCACACTTGCCTTATTTTGCTGCAGTCGTCTTTTTTTCTTTTCTGTTCTTGCAACTAAAGCGCAGACGCAGTGAGTGTTGCAAGCAGTAACTGCTATCAAACACACACAGAGATACTTTTGTATCTTAAGTGAGTGTGTGTTAAATTACCATTTAAAATGGCTGTCAGTCAGTTGCTCGATTTTCATTTTATTGAGCTTTTAGTTTGCTGTTTTTTTCATCTCATTTGAAAGTTTAAATTGCCTTACGTATTTAGGCCTGCAAAGCTTTTGACTTGATTTCTTTTATGCCTTCTAAACATATTGACAGTCATTCAAAATCCTTGAAACTAGACAAGTATGTGGGTCAAAATAGCTAAAGCGGGGCAGCTGGTTTATAGATTTATGATTATTGAAAACTTGAATAGAATTTTATGATTATAAATTCGTTTCATTAGTTAAATTAGTTTAAGTAAAGCACATTAGAAGTATATTATAAGATGACTAGCAGCTTTAGTTTAAACATCACGGGAAACCATTTCTTAATAGAAAAAATTTGATATTTGGTACCCAAGCTCTCAATAGTTTTTTGATGCATTTCAGTCCTTAAATAAAATGTGGTTCTCTCTCGAAAATAAAGTTACTATTTCTTATTTATTGACTTCTTTAATTTAATTCAATAAAAAAGTGAAGAATTAAGGAGGGCAAATGATGATTATCTTCTGTTCTCAAATCAGCTTTGGATAAAATGTCTTGATTAAGCAAGGAAATAATAAGGTTAAGTACAACTAAAGGGTTTTGGACCATCAAAATATTTTAGTTATAAGTCTGCTAGCTTCTAAATCATTTTCTAATAATAATAATAATTCTCTCTCTTTCAGCTTCTCTAATAAAAATTATTCAGAAGTTTTGAAACAAAATTCAGTTGATTGGAACCAGAAATAATTGCTTGTAAGTACAGACACTTTTTATACCCTGTACCATATGGTACCAAAGGTATATTAAGTTTGTGCAAGTCCAAAATGTATGTAACATATAGAAGGACACGTCGGAGACACCCCAAAGTTACCTAAAATATGATCAGGGTGAATAGAGAAGTCGATATACCCATGTCCGTCTGTCCGACTGTCCGTCCGTCCGTCCGTGTGAACGCCTAGATCTCAGAGATGGTAAGAGCTAGAGTTACCAAACTTTCATATTAGATCCCATATTATTCCATAGGAGGCAAGCCTATTTTATTTTTTTGATATCGGGGATAAATTATATAGCTCCCATAGGGGTGTTTGAGACGACCTCGACAAAAAAAAAGCGTTTTAGATGAATAATTCGTGTGTTTATGAATATATCGTAACCAAATTTGCTATTCGAAAGTTTTGTATAGTTCCTAATCACTGTACCAAATTTAATCGATCTCGGTTAACTATATCATATAGCTCCGATAGGACCGATCGGCCAAAATAAATTTTTTTAAAGAAAAAATCGCTATATTTCGTATATATATATTTCGTTTTTTAATAAAGATATCCTAACCAGATTTGGCGTTTGGCAATTTTTTAAACCACTTAAGCAATGTGCCAAATTTGAACAAAATCGGTTGACTATATCATATAGCTCCCATAGGTCCGATCTTCCAAAAAATCGATTTTTTAACAAAATTTGTTGTGTTTCGTTTGTTTGTTAAGATATTGGGACCAAATTTGACATTCGTGAGTATTTTATAGTTCCTAAGCACTGTACTAAATTTAATCCAAATCGTTTGACTAGATCATATAGCTCCCATAGGACCAATCGGTCCAAAAACACGTTTTTTATACAAAATTCGATGTGTTTTGATTGTTTGTAAAGATATTTGAAATAAATTTGGCATTCATATCTTTTTTAAGGTATTTAAGCACTGCGTCAAATTGTATTGAAATCAGTTGACTATATCATATAGCTCCCATAGGAACGATCGGTAAAAAAAAAATTTTTGCTTAAAAATTCTTCTGTTTTTGGTTTTTTGTGAAGAAATCGGACGTTATTACAAGCTAGTGGTACAGGGTATCCTAAAGTCGTCCGCGCCCGACTTTCCGTCCGCCATTTTTTTAATTTCGAAAAATGTTTTTTTTTCCAAAGATCCGAAATGAAAGAAATTTTGACTTCATTTTCGGTTCTAGCTTGCCATTTTACTACGAAAACGAGTAACTCATGTTGAGTATAAATTTTGCTTTAAACTTAAGTACTTTTCATTCGTATATGAATTTAAAAAACAATTCTGCGAAAAAAATTATCATCGATAGATTGACCACATAAAAGTCAATAACTAACCATATTTTTAATTTAAAGGTGTCCCGCTTCACTTATACTGACCCCTAATCTTATTAACTTGCTAATTTCCCACCTAATGACAGATTTTTCTTATAAGAGGGTCTTTGACTCTTAAAAAGAAATTGAATAAACTATTATTGGAAAAATTATTTGATGATCATTAATCCTTTGGCATATAAATTGATACGAAAAAGTACTTATCGATAACTTGATAAGTGTTCCAAATTTGCGTTAACAAATTCAACAACCTTTATATTTAGTTCTATGGAACACGTGAGCATATTAGAAAACAAAGTTTTTGAGTTTAAAATTATTCCGCTTCGCTTAAACTAACCCATAGGTATATCAACTACCAAGTTCGACGTGCAAAACTTAAGGCCAATTTACATGAGCAAATTCAATTGCAATGACACTTAATGCCAAAAGGGCCAATTAAATCGGCTTAACTTGGCTATAGTAGTAGTTGTTATTTTGTACTTGTTGTTATACAAGATCTTGTTGTTGTTATTGTTGTTTTTGTATTTGCACTTAATACGCGCCAAAAGCAAGCCTAGCAAACGTTTTCCCCTCTCAAACTCCAACTTATTCATTATATCTCGGTTGCATTTTCTCAAGTAACCCGATACTCGATTACAAATTGCAATTAATTGAAAATGGCGATTAATGCAGTTACGGCAAACGCGGCTTCCAGCTGCTAACGCTACATATGTAAGTACAGTTTATGCTATGTCTGTGTGTGTGTGAGTATCTATGTGTGCGTATTTAGCATTAAGATATTTGCATAGCATACTTCTCAGCGCCAGTTGTGTGCATTACTCGAATTCTTTCATGGCATTAGGATAAACTAAGTGAAATGTTTTGCAAAATTGCTTATACAAGCGCATTCTTGGCTTTTAAGGGGTTAAGCTCGTAGCTAATAGACATGAGGAATGACAAGCATTTGAAATAGCTGCCTTTTGGGTTAAGCCGTCAAGGCATGCGGCAAAGACAATTGCCGCTAATTGTTGCAAGTATTTAAAACTGGCTTGAAATTCTTGGACAGAAAAGAGGAGAAAAAAAATATGTTTCACATGCTGATGGACATTGTTATTTTGGGGGTAACAATTAGTAACAAAGATTTTGATGGCGATATAATCGTGGCTGTAGAGGCCTGACGCAAAAGTCTGGAAAGAAAATGCTTATTTTAAAGTTTGCATTAAAAATCGATTTCGAGCTTCAGAGGCCAGACTATATAGGTATATACTCCATAAATCGAGGTATTTTAGAGCGATTTTGTGAATTTTAAAATAATATTAATATTATGTCTGAATATTTTCTTCCAAAACAACAAGCCCAAAAGCCATTTATCAATAAATAAGAACGATTTTGATTCCATGTTGGAGATATAATCATTAACCCTGAGTCCCCACCAAGAAGTCTGGAAGGAAAATGCCCTTTTTTAAAATTGGCTTAAAAAATTGATTTCCAGCTTCAGACGTTAGACCATGTAGATAGATAGATACTCCAAAAATCGAGGTTTTATAGAGGGTAATCTCTAAGCTAAAGCTCAACAGTTTCGTAAATTTTCAAATAATATTGCTTACTATTATTTTCATTTTCAGCCTAAAAGCAATTTATCAGTGTACCAGATATGTCTACAAAAAGCTTGAGAAGCGACCCTAAAAACTTTTGTTCGAGAGTATTTTCAAAAATTTGAATTAAAACCTACAGATTTATCCCTTAAATTTAATTCATTTTGTTAAAGAAAACTAGGCCATATGACAGCTTTTTAATTTATCTCTATAGGTATGCAAAACATAAGCTACAAAAATACCTTCACTTTCTATATATTAATGAACACATAACACTTTCTTTATATACTATGTACTCCAGTTTCTCAACTTACCATGTGTGGGACTATGGAAGGGCATGCGTTGGGGCGCCCAGGGCCAGCCGGGCGGACACAGTGCTGCATAACGTCCAGCTAGTGCGCCCCACTGTGATATGAAACCCAATCTGTAAAATTGGAAAGAAAAAAAGAATATGTTACAAATATGCTTAATAGCTTCAATCAAACATATAAATTATGCAAGTTGCTAATTGAGTGCAAATCAACGTATGAACCCACATATGTACACACATATATATACGTACATTATATATATGCGGGCACATAGCCTCCATTTTGTGGCACACTGCCTAAGGCCTAAAGTTAGCTGCTGATATTTGAAACGAAAGTAAAAGAATCAAAGCTCGTGAGTCAACCAAGCAAATAAAGTAAAAGAAAACTTGCTTGGGTCTAAAGAAGAAAAACTGACTGTTAACGACCCTTAAAATGCTAAGCAACCAAAGCAACCCCGTGCAACAAAAAGGGGCAGAGAGCAGCGGCCATAACTGACAACAGCTGCTGCGAGTTATGCCCCCAGACAGATACAACGATTCACGCACACACATGCCGGCATTTACTTCATACATATAGTATATATGTATATATAATATATAAACGTGTTAACTTACTTACTTAAAAGCATCTTTATAAATACATTTTATTTATTTATGTTAGGCAAACTTTGCGAAGACGAAAAACACTTTGCGGCGCTTATAATGTGCGCTATATATATATATAAATATCTATATGTATCCATAAGATACGGCAGGGTTGCTGCAGCAGCTACTTGAGTATCTGTGTGTGCGCTTGTTTTTGTATCTGTGTGCGTGGGGTTTATTGTGCTAAATCAAAGTTTCAAGTCAAATCATTCAAGCAGAACTTAATGCGGGAGGTAATTGGCGACGTCAAGCAAAAAGGTTTTCGCTCTCGGGTTATTTGCTTTTCTTGTTATTTTTTTTGTTTTTTTGTTTTTGGGCTGCTTCGAAGGGTTACATTACATGGCCGAATAACTCGCTGTTTGTTGTTGTTGGGGGGAAAGAGGCACTTAAGTGATTTGAAGCAGGCTAAGCAGCTCTTGGGTGGCAGCCAATGCCAATTTGATTGATTTATACGAGACTACTACCATATTAAGCAAGTTAAAGTTAGCCATTTTTTTTTTGTTTTTCGTAGTAATTCACTTCCCACGAACTCATTGAACTTTTGTTGTCCACAAAATGTGTCCAGGGAAAGTCTCAACATTTGTATTCTCACAAGTCTAGAATGTTAAGTTGTGCAACCCACAAAACACTACCCCCAAATCGGATACAGTGGGTTGCTTTGCTTTTCCAATGGCCAGTGCTAAAAGCTGCTAACTGTTGGCCACGTTTATTGTCGTTTTTTGTGCTGTTGTTAACCCCTTTGACCGCTTTACCAATGACCCGTGCACAAACTGCAGACGGCCACAAAAACAACAACTACAACCACTTTGTCGCCTGCATATTGGTTTGTGATTTCTTGTGCATACCTTTACGGAGGGTATATAGGATGGGTAAATGGAATTGGCGGTGCATAAAAATTTTTTTGGGATTGAACGAAGAACTGAGCAGACAAGCAAAAATCAATAAAAATAATTAGAAGCTTTCAATGAATTTTCAAAATAATGCTGGTAAATGATAACGTCAACGCTCGAATTTGAAGATCAAGACAGAAGACCGATTCGTTGCCATTGGCATGTTTCACAAGTTGTTTCTTTTCCAAATAATTTTTAAATTTTGCCAAAAAAGAAGAAACCAGTAGAATTTGAAGAGGGACTAGCTTAATATCTCTTTTATAGGGCTAAGAGGAATCATTTCTTGGTCATCCTCTATAATAAACTTAATAAGAATTGAGATAAATTTCTTTAATGTTTAGAGGGATTACAATTACCATGTATGTTACAAGTTGTATATATCTTTTTTATAAGTTTTGAACATTATTTTTTGCAGTCTTCCAAATAAAATATTTCAATATCTTTTTATAATAAGGAAAGGATTTTCGCACAGAACAGAGTTTGTTAGTTAACAACTCGCTGGCGCCATCTAGCGACCACACTACGCAAAGATCATCTTGAGGTAATCAGAAAATCATATCGGTGAAAACGATGGTGATAAAAATGATGAAGAAACAATTATGTCAAAAGCACACCCTGAGGCTTTTAAAAATTGGAAATGATATATGGGATATGTATATACATATGTATATGCATAAAAAAAAGTGATTCATAAAATTGATCCCTTTGCAATTTAGTGAAGAAAATCCTCATATTGATTATCTACCTAAGCCACTTAGTTTTATCTCTACGTTAAGTCTCTTACTTATATTCAAGAAATAAGTTGAATTATTTTTAATAGTATTTTGTTTTTTTTTAATTATTGAGAACAGAGTTAGTAATATAATACCTCGATGGGGCCATCTAGCGGCTACAATACGCAACTAATCAAATGATGATAGGTTAAACGATGATGATAACGACAAAAAACTTTTTTATACTCAAGAAAGAAATAAATTAGGTTTGAAACAGCCCTTAAGGCATTTAAAAATTGGAAATGATATATGAGATTATATGCATGAAAGTTAATGGAGCGGATCACTTTAAAAATCAATTCTTTCAATGTTGATGCATGTTTTTTTGCCAAATTTCTATTTCACTAGTTTACAAATTTAAGAGTCATGTCAAAAATGATATCTTGATAGAACCTTCCTGTAGCAAAATGTACAAAAATACTGAGACTTTGTGATTGAATAAAATTCTTTATATAGAAAAATTAGTTTAAGAGTTGTTCGCTAACAAATTCATGAATAATTTTTATGGTTGGAGATTTTTTGATAAAAATATATTTAATAAAAATCTTGGTGTCAGATGATAATATCATATTGCGATGATAACTGATGAGGCGTCCACGGTGCCATTTATTTTTGTATAGTACAAGGATAGACGGAGGATCGCTGAAAAAAGTTATTGGGAATTTTCAACTTTTCATGGAATTCTGGGAATCATTTTTCGCATCAGCTAATTGAGCGAATTTAACTGGTAAGTGAGAACCCAGGTAACAGCTAACAAAAGGAAGCACAGCGGCAGGATTTTGTAAGATCGTTAACCAATTGGAAAATGTAATAATAGTAGCTTAAAATTATATGAAAATCTGAAATTTTGGAGCATATGAAAATTTTACTCGATACCTAATTTCGTTACGTGACGGTTCTTTTATGATTTGACTTTACCAGCTACATTAAGCTACTTCATTTCAATAGTTTATGAAAATTAAGAAACAGCATAAGAAAAAGAGAAAAACTGCCAGGGGAACCATGGCAACCTGGGAAATATTTCACCATTGGCCTATTGAAACTGCAGTTTTTGAGATACAATTTTTTCCAGAGTATTTCAAATTTGCTTAACTTTGACTGAATTTTCTGATTTATTTTGGTTTGCTTAAGCCTTCCACCCATTACAGAGACACTGAGCCGGTTGCAAGTTGTGTGACATTAACATTTGGTTGACCTCTTTTGCTGCGGCCAAGGTGCAACATGCAATGGAATATGCAGAAATCAATAATGGGCTCTCGTTCTGGCTAGTTTTGGCACCCTTCTGTCTCAATCTCTCTATCTCTTTTAGTCACTATAACACGCAGTAATGATTTTTCAATTAAGTTTCACCTTAAGCTAAGCGTTCAGGGCCCCGCCTGCTAAATTATGAGCTCCACTTTAAAGGCTTCCCTAAGCTACTGTCCCCCTGATAGCCCGCCCAGCACTTTATCCAACAACTGACGAAGGCAGCGCAGCTCAAATCACTTCTAATGGGTTTCATGTTTACAACGTCAATTGAGAAAAAGCCGCTTTACCATTTGGCTAGTTCGCCTGCAGCCGAAGCCGGCCAAAAGATAACGCCAAATAGGTAATACTCAAGTTACCAAAACACAACAAAAACAAAGACACACAAAAAAAAAATTACCTCAATTACAGCGCTAAATTTTCGCGTTAGACCCTTGCCCAGCGAGCAACTTGCTCCACTGGGTCCCCACCCTGCTCAAAAAGTCAAGAGCTGTCAACGGACAGCCAAAGAATTGGTAGAAGCAGCAAAAAAAACAGCTTGTAGCTATTTGCTTTACTAATTATTTAAATCAAAGACCGCATTTGTCTTCCGGCCAAGTTGGCGTAATGAAATAAATACAAGATTACTAAGCCTGCAGCAAAAGCCGCGTTGGTTTTTGTATAAATTTCATTGGTGTCATTTTGTGGCGGAAACGGACATGGAGACGGCCATGTTTAAAATGCTGCTGCTTTGGGTGCGCCCCACAAAACTGTCAGTGCGGGGGAGCTGTACAAAATTGGTTTGGGCCGACCAACCCAAGAACTTGATGCATGGCTATTATTTCTTTTAATGAATTGTTTGTGGTTCGTTTGCTGTTGATTCTCTCTTTTTTTTTACTGACTGTCATAATTTTTCTTAAGGGGTTTTTGCGTTGCCAATGAATACACGATTGAGTTGTTTAACATGGCATGTTACATGAATGGGTTGGGTTTTTGGGTCTCCCCAACTTGAAGGCGGTACACTTGGCTGGGCAGCGCATGCTTTGATGTTTGTTTTTCTTTTTGTTTGAAGGACAAACTATGGAAAAGGGCAAGGCTGCCATTGTGCACAGACAATTATAGGCAATTTTTCAAAGAAAATTGTCTTGATTTCAAAGAGCTAATAAGTATGGGATTGTTTATGGGAAAATTGGAATAGCTAGAGTTTATATGAGTGAATTGTTTTGAGCGTGTTCAGATTAGGATTTTGGATATGTATTTTGAAGGAGACAAAATGAAAATTGATGAAAATTTAAAATTAGGCGTTTTATTTAGAATTTCCGGAAACTTAAGTTTCTTAAGGTATATAAAGAATACAGCTGGTTTAGAAACTAAAGATTTACTGAAAACCTTACTTTAAAAATAAAAGAGATCAATAGCTATAAATCGAGAAATACTTTTTTTCGGATAATTCAATTATCTATACATCTAAAAGAAATTTATGTGTTACGTGTTACGGGTGTTCTCATGAACGCATCGATAAATTGCAAATATGATTTTTGCGTGTACTAGAAGTTGTTACTGCGGAGGTTTAAGCCTACTTTGTTTGTGTGTCTTGGTTTGAGAGATATACGCAATTTTGTGAAGATCGTGAATATAGCATAGTAGAAAATTGTTCAACACCGGGTATTGGGCATTAAGTGCGGACAGAAGCGTAATCGCAAAGGCGTTGAAATGTAGTCTCTGTGGGACATAAATTTATTAGAGACGCGAGCTCTCTTAAGAATATTTAGGTTCGTCCATACGGCTTTTTAGAGAGTAATCAAAGTCAACTAATCCAAAAATCTTATGATTGTCTAGACAAGTTTACTAGAGAATCTTATGATATTTGTACACTTTAATGAGTATTCAAAAAGTTTGAGGAGGACAACGTCTGCCGGGCTCACTAGTAATTAATAAATCAGACAAATCCGATGTCCAACCCTATCATAGTGATAAGTAAACACAGCTCCTAAGAAAAGAAGGCTAATAATAGATATGAAATTTGATTTCGATATTTTTTTTAATCAAATTTTGAAAGAAGCAGTAGATATATAAGTACTCCGTCTCAAGATATTTAAGGTCAAAGGTAACAAAAATCGATTCTTTCCAAATAAAGTTTTATCCATTATATCTTTTATCTTAAATTCGCACATGGATATGATTGCATTCCAGCTTCTCTACTAGTCAAATAAGAGCACATTGACAGCTGATGTTAGAACTCTTTTCTATACCCAGCCTAACATACAAATATTCCTTCAACTCTTCTACGTCTGTCAATGCAAATCCCTTAATAGACCCGCACTTTGCAGCCCAAACCACTTATATAAACCACAAAAACCCTATCATATATAAGCGACAATTGTGATTCAAACGAATTACAAAAATTAATTTAAATAAATAAAATTTAAATTAAGCTATGCACAAATGCCTGGCAGGCTTAAAACCGCTTAGGAGCCATTCATGTATAAAAGATTTGCACACGCTAATTGGGCTATACAGAGAGAGAACGGGGAGGAAGGAGTCTTCTATTAACCCATGTAGAGCTACTGTGGCATTTTTGACATTTCAATGAGTGTCAATGTGCGGGCCACAAAGTAGCCAAAAAAATATTCAAAATGAATCACACTTGACTGCACCGGCAACAATAACAATATTTTGCCAGGGCTGGCGAAAAATGCTTTTGTCATTAAACAGGATTAGGTAGCACTGGCAGAGCAAATATTGGTAGTATTTTCAATATGTAGAGCGGCTTAGTGTAATGCTTATTGTACCAGGCCAAAAAAATAAAAGGATAAGCCACTTGAAAAATGGTGACATTTGTGACGCGCTGCATATTAGTTTTTGCCCCTCGAAAATATGTATATATCTTTTTTTTTGGCGCTACGGGAAGCCCTGCAAATGACACGTGTGCCTCGAACCGGAAAAAAAAAAAATACCAGCCTACATATCAAAGTCAACGCTTTGCAATCAAATGACAATTAGAAACCACAAAATCTAGATATGATTGGCAAAAGCAAATATGTTTTCTATTAAATAGAGACATGGGAAAGCAAAAAGAACTCAAAGCAACCCTGATTTATAGAAATGCATCTAGATAAAAATGCAGCGTATGAACAACAAAGCCAAGTTAATCCCTTATGTTAGATAAGATTTATAGAATAAGCGTATAGCAAAGTAATTGGTTTGTAATTATTATATGTGCTCTATAATTATATTGTCAGATATGGTTGTTGGTGCTTACTACTTGGTACTTTTGCGTCATCCTGAAAAGAACAATGAGAGAACGCGGCAATAGCCGTTGCGCCCCTGGACGACTATAGCACCCTTTGCAGACGTTACGCCTTTTGTTTAAGCTTGCAGGGTATCAAGTTTCGTTGCTTAAATGCATTTTTACCTTGCCATAATTAAGCCGCAATATAAAAAAGGTAAAATTAAATTTCAAGCAACTGGAGAGACATGGAAGTAGGCAGCAGGGAGCGGCGTGTTTGCTTTTAAACACTCAATAAATCGATTAAAGGTATGCGAAATGAGTTAAAAGAGATTAATTTTGTTTACAAATTTAATCTTGGCAACACTGCAAGTTATTTAGGCGTTGCCATATATACACAGTCTATTTAATGTCCCAGATATTATTATTAAAAAAAAAATATTTATATATGATTTCCTTTAGTTCCTATTGGCGCATAGAATGACAAAAAAACGATATAGTTTTTAATTTTTGCTTTTAGCACACAAAAAAAAATTTAATTTTACAACAAATTGGCAGCACTGGAACTGCGTATGCGCTAACAATCTTAACACTTTTTTTATATGAAGTTTAGTAGTCTTTTAGACGGTTTTACATTTTACTAGACTTTTACTTTAAGAATACCTTATTATATAAATGCATATAAAAAAAGCATTACAAACTCAAACCCTTGGGAAATTGAAGAGAAAACCACTACACCGTAAATCTCTAGTCAGCAGAAGTACTACCCTTCCCAACGGACATGGTATCTAGCATAGAACCTTCCGATATAAATCAGTTAATTTTTTTTCGTAAATAATCAGCTCAAATAATAACCAGAATCAAAACAAAATTGAATGCTAAAATTTAAAATCAAATAGAACACAAAAGCCAAACCTGTTTTTTTTATAGATAAATTGGGACCACATCTTCTTCTTTTTCCTTATCAATTTCTATGCCGCACTTGGGGCACGATTTGTGGTTTTCTAAATGTTGATCTATACAACTTTCGCAAAAAATGTGGCAACAACGAGCAATTATTGGTTCCCTTGGTTCTCCAGAACATTTACGGCACTGGCGTCCTCCGTGCTCTGTATTGGTGCTCGCTTCAACTTTTGGCAACTTTACCAAGATAACAGCTTTTTTTTTAGGCATTTCGATCGGTATAAAATATAATAAATATTTTTTTCAGAAAAAACGCAGTGAAAAAATTTTGTTTGCTTTGAAATGATATTTCAAATGCTTATCGTATTATAACAAAAAGTTTGAAATGACTTATAAATTAGTGCCCACTTTGGAAAAAAACAAAGCATATCAGACGAATCGAAATGTCAAGATCAACTTGTTTATTGAAGGTAACTTTAGGGGTCTCCGATGTCCTTTTTCTCTATGCTATATGTCATAAGAATGCCCCTTACCATTGGTAAAGGCTGCAAATAGTCTCAGCAACATCTATAGATCTAAGGTTAGGAGACCTCCATGTGCATCGCTGAGAGGACTTAAATTATGTTAGACTGTTAAAAAAACAATTTGGTACAGTCGAGGCGGTGCCCGAAAGTGGAATGCCCTTTACCTTTTCTCTCAAAAAAAAAATGGAATACATTTTTTGGTGAAATTTGATATTTGTAGCTATATGTTTCGTAAATTTTTACCGATTGTGATGAAACTCGAAAGTTACATCAAAGAAGTTATTTAAAGTATATGAGGTAATTTTCAAGTTGATATGTTGAGGGGTGTGGGAGAAAACAAATCGATAAAATTTGGATGTGGATTTGTTCATTAGATTTGTTCATTACCAAAAATTGTGATTCGTGGTCACTTGTAACCATAATTAGGCCGAGTCAAATATTGACGCAGTTTATTGGCAAGGGGAGGTGAAATTTGTATATTCTTAGGATATTGACATGATTCAAAAAACTTAATTTTCTGGTGTCTCTAGCTTTTTAGTCTTCGAAATCTAGGCGTTCATACAGACGAACGGACGGACCATCTGGACATGGCTCAATCGTTACCCGAGTTTATGATAAGCATTTTGGTATTAATGACTTGGGTCTGCCACGCCTCCTTCTGACCGTTACATACATTGCACAAATCTAGCATACCCTTTGTACCTATAGGTACAGGGTATAAAAAGGTATGTAAAAATTACATATTAAAAATATTTGATAAAAAACGATTAAACAATGATTCTACGCTCAAATATAATCAATTTCTAAGGCTTGCAAGTACTCTTCACCATTTAGACATTGCGACCCTAGAAACCCTGTCATAAATTAAAATTGTAGTTCAACAAAAAAACTGTCAAAATAAGTCAATGACCCAAAAACCCATCAAAACAAGTATATGCCCAAGAAAAGAGCAGTACAAACATTAAACGATCATTCAGCATTTTGAATATGCTTAAATTAATCATTTCGTAGGTTTCACATTCGAAACCCAAACTCAAGCTGCTTTATAGCGCGATGATCGAGCGATAAGTCTGTCACATAGGCAGCCACACGTCAGCTGTAAGCGCCAAACAGCAGGAGTCAACACTTGGCCAACATCGTCGCCGCGCTGCTTAATTGGGGTAACCACGCGACGACCCTCGACAACCCTGGCTTAATGTCTGGCTGCGCTGCGATCTTATCGGGGGATCGCTTCGCATGCGCACGCGTAAATGAAATGAAAATGAACATTATTAAAAGGAAAGAAAGAAAGGACTTTTAGGGAGACTGTCAGTCCCTAAAATAAAACATACAAAGAAGAAGTGCAACATATATTTTTTTTTTTAATTCAACACAAGCGTTAATCGGGCAATGTAATTCGATCTCATGCACATTTAAATGCAGGTTAAGTGGGGCACAACCCAACTACTTTTTGAATTTTATTAATGAACTTTGTAAATGTATCATATAGTATATGTAGTAGGTGGTGGTCAGTGTCCTGTGCCTTAAGCCTATGTAGGTCAGTTCGCTGAGGGTTCATTCATTAAAACTGCAGTGTCATGTGTATTAATAACTTTTTTTTTTGCATATTTTATTGAATATGCTTCAATTTGCTGCATTGAATTTCCTTTGCAAATG
This sequence comes from Chymomyza amoena, assembly GCA_037043745.1. Lineage (NCBI taxonomy): Eukaryota > Metazoa > Arthropoda > Insecta > Diptera > Drosophilidae > Chymomyza > Chymomyza amoena. The sequence goes on along the minus strand of JBAMAX010000885.1, from coordinate 103,731 downwards.
TTTCGTAATTTGATATTTTGGGTAATTGCAAGTCCATTGTCCTGTTAGCGGCACTAAAAGGGCAGCGTTTTTGGTCTAAAAATATGAAACATTGAACAGTTGCTAATGATCAATGAAATTTCAGAAGTGGCAGCAGTTATTAAGAGACCAGCTTGGAATTTTAACAATGAAACAGAATTTTAATAATAAGCGGAAATTAATTAAAATTTTGTTAAAGGTAACCTTGAACTAAGGAGTTTGGGGATTAATGTGAGTTCAAGGTTTAATTAGCGAATATACAAAAAAAATTGTACAGTAAAATTCATGTCAAGTACTAAATTACGAGTTAAAAAAATATATATATACAAAGGACATTAAGAAAAAATATTATTTGCCTAAAAATGACATTAAATTTTCAAAAAATCTATCTTTCTTTAGAATATTTACTTCGGAGTTATGCATGGAACTAAAAATCTTAAGTCGTTGGCTCTAAAACATACCAGACATTAATTGAAAATGTTTCTAAAACCTCAAATTCTTTTTTTTCAAAAGTCTTAAAATTAACTTTAATTTCATATTTCATTCAACATTTCATATCATACTCTGAAAATCTTTTTGGTGCAAAAGTTGATATACGAGGGTGGATTGATAAGTTTCCGGCCTGACCAAGAAAAACAACGTTTTTAAGATTATTTTTTTTTTATTTCTCAACATAATCTCCTCCAAGGCTGATACATTTCTCATAGCGGTGTTCTAGTCTAGTAATGCCATCTCTATAGACTGATTCGTCAAGCTCCTCAAAATACCCATTAACAGCTTCGATTACTTCTTCATTGTCCACAAATCTCTTACCGCCAAGCCATTTTTTGAGGTTAGAAAACAGATAATAGTCACTCGGGGCTAGGTCTGGAGAGTAGGGAGGGGTTCAGCATCAATTCAAACTTCAGATCGTTGATTTTAGCCATCGCAACGATTGACTTGTGCGCTGGTGCGTTATCGTGATGAACCAAGATTCTTTTCTTCGCCAGATGAGGTCGTTTAATTTTCACCTCGTGGCTCAAACGTTGCAATAAGTCTGCGTAGTATTGACCAGTGATAGTTTTACCCTTTTCAAGGTAATCAATGTATATAATACCTCTGGCATCCCAAAAAACAGTAGCAATCCACTGTTTAGACTGTTCTTTGGTTTCAGGAGTATAGTGGTGGACCCAAGTTTCGTCAACGGTTATGAATCGACGCAAAAATTCGCTTGGATTACGCTTATACAACGTCAAATTGGCGGTAGAAATGTTTTTTCGAATTTTCAAGAAAAACACAGAGGCGTCTTGTTCAGTGTGCTCTCAAATCTAAACTAACATGGCGATCGGGCTGAAACTATAGCTACAAGCTATAGTAGGATGGTACTATAGAACGCCACCTCAAGGTAGGCCTAGTGGCGCCATCTCTTGGTCAGGCCGGAAACTTATCAATCCACCCTCGTAGCATCATATATGATCCCAAGTTTTTTTCGAATAATATCCCAACTTATTTTAAACTTTTTATTATTTATTTTTTGCAAACAACTGTAGAAACTAAGTTTTTTGAACTAGTTCCTTTTTTAAATTTAATTAGAAGAAAAAGCAGAGTATTTTTTGCTAACAATTCTTCCATTTCCGATTATGATATGCACCAATAATTGTGATGTTAACATTTAAGTATTAACCAAAAAAAGACTGTGAGATTACGGTACAAAAATGATTAGCCAAAAAAATACAAAACATTTTCAAGAAATCGATCTTTCCTTAGAGAATTGGAGTGATGAATAAAAGTGAAAACCTTAACTACAATATCTTAACTACAAACTAGACTTTTCTTACAACTGTGTCCAAAATCCTGAAGTTTTATTCATAGCGAGGGTAAAAAAATTAAATTTCTTTAATAATAAAAAAATTAAATTTCTTTAATTTTTTTTAATAATTTCTTATAATAAAATATAAAAAAAAACATTTATTTCAAAAGATCCTAAATAATTTGTTAAAATAGTTTGCTCCATATGTGATATTAGTCTATTAAAACCCAACAGATGTATAATTTTGATCACGATCTAAATTTTAGAAAAATAATGAAAACAACATTTTGAAAATTTTCGGAAAAATTAAATTAATAATTATGAAAATGTTTCAGAAAAATTATACAGAATTAATTTTTCTATGGATAATACATCTTACTTACTAAGGCGCATTGTATAAACGGTTGTTTTTTTGTCTCATAATTATATTTTAAAATTTTTCCGTACTTTTCCATATAAAAAGGTATGTTCTTAATTTTTATTGTTTAAGGAAAATTTTGAAATTAAAATGTTCGAATTTGGAGCCGCCGTATTTCGAAAGACCTTCAAGATCAACTCAAAATAAGTATACTTATTTGTAAATTTTCGATAAAATGTCTATATATGATGATATATTGTTGATTTTGATAATTTTTAAAGAAAATTTTGAAATATTGATAAATGTAGAGCCATCTTGTAAACAAAAAACTTTCAAGAACTTCTCAGAAGTAATAAATTTTCAATAAATTTTGTATGCATTTTGAAAATTTGTTGATTTTTTCAATTTTCAAATTAGCGTGTTAAAATTTATGATGGAGTTTACAAATATTGATGGCCGGGACATAATGATAATAGTTTCTTTAAGATCTTCTAAAAAATAAAATTTTATTTGATGTGTTGTTTATAAGTTTTTGATTTTTATCAGTTTCAAATAATTTTGAAATTATTGATGACATTTAAAAATGTTGAGCCACCTTTATATAATAACCTGCCTTTCAAGAACTTCTCAAAACAAAAAAAATATATTTTTATATTTTCAAATAATTTTGGAAATTTGGTTGGTTATTAAAATTTTTAAGTAGCATTTTAAAATTAACGATGGAATCAAAAAATATTTGAGGTTGCGACATTTAAGATTTTCTGTCTAATTACAAAATTTCAATTTTTTTGGATTTTCATCTATTCGAAGTAAATTTTTGAAACGATGATTACTTTAAAAAAATCATGTTTTTATGTTTTTTAAAATAAAAATAATTCTTACAAAAATTAAAAGTATAGTATTTCTTTTGCCAATAGCAGAAAAAGATTTCACAATAGTTAAAATAAACTTTAGTTTAGTTAATTATAATAAAACGATTTTCGAAACCCAAAGCACGAATCACGCAAAGATATCAAAAAAACTACGCTGAATTTATTCAAAATTCTGCGTTTATATTTAAGATGCACTTGTTATGAAGGAAATAGATGACCAACAATAAAAATTTAAAATAGTATTTTGGGATTTTTAAAAGTTTTCCTGGAATTTAAAAATTACTTCATACATGTGCAAAAGTTCGGATTTTCGGTCGTTGCGGTATTAAATACAAAAAGGTGCTGTCTCTATTACTGTAAAAGCTTATATCCTTGTAAGTTATTTGCCTATTAAGAAGTTCTCAATGTTGTTTTTAAATATCCAGTCTCTTTGAGTTTTCAAAATTTAAAGCAAATGCGAAATCCCAAATAGACTTAAAAAGACATTAAATTTTTTTAGCTTCTCAATTTTCTGCAAGCCGAGCATAGCTTAACCCAAAGAAAGGCTCATTTAATAATCAATATATCAACTATCCCTTCTACTATTTCCAGGAGTTAAGTGCACAGCTAAGCTATGCGTTCCTATCGCAGCCTCTGCATCTAACTGCACCCACTTAATGTATCCCATAACACTGCTGAAGCAATCTAGAAAATTTCCATTAAAATTCTAATCAACATAATCACGTAAGACAACTACAATGGCCCGTAGACCGTTTTAGCCTTCTTTTTTGCTGCTGTTTTTCCCAAGAATAGATTTGTGTCACCTTGCAAACAAACCCAAACCAAAGATTATATAAAACTCGCTCAACAATATTGTTGGAAACAAAGAGCAAACAGGTGAAATTCTAGACGCTTAGTTTCATTCAAAAATAAGAGAGCGCTTGACTTTTTGGTTTTAAGTTGGGTTACCCTAACAAAGCAACACGGCTAAGCCGGGTCTGGCTGGGATCGAAAAATCCGCTCTTTGTTTTCATAGCACAAAATTGTAACAGTTTGTTTTAGGCCAACTCACCTTGAGAGCATGGCTGCATCCTGAGGTCCGCCAGCGCCGGGCTGTGGCAGTTGCGGTATGGGCGTTATTAAAGTGGCGCCATTCTTTTTGGCCGGCTCATTGCGACTGAGTATGCTGGATATGGAGAAACTGGTAAAGCCATTGGAGCCCGTGGTGGCCTTATTGCCATTGCTGCTGGCATTGCTGTCATTGCTATTGGCGCCCGCGGAGGCGCCACAAGTCGCCGTATTGTTGTGATTTAAAGCCTTGCTGTTGTTATTATTGAGACTATGATGCAGCTCCTCGTTGCTGCCATTACGCTCGGGCGATTTGGGCGCCATGGCAGCCATAGCCGGCGGACTTAAACGTTCCGCATGATGCACAGCCGCAGGCGCTACAGCGTGTTGCAGCAATGCGGGATGTGCGGCATGTGCTGGATGCAAGTGGCCAAAACTGTGCAGCGCATGATGCAAAGCGACTGGATGTCCACCCAAGCTGCTGAGATGATGTTGCAAATGATGATGCAGCACTGTGGGCGTTACAGCGCCATTGGGACTGTGATAGTGTTGTGTATGAGCCGAGCTTGTGGGCGTGCCGGCGGCTGTGGTAGGCGTGGAGCGTGTAGGCGTTGGTGGCGTGCTGCCGTCGGCGGAACGCGCTGGCGAACGCATGGGACTATCATGTCCATTGCTGGTGACGCACATGCCAGCGCCCACAGGACTAGGTTCCGGACTGGACACAACACTAATGTCTACTTCGGCCTCGGAGGAAGACATAACGCGAATATGTAACTTTATTTTTTTTAGAAATACACAAGTTTGCACTTTTTTGGGTTTTTGTTTTAAATTGAGTTTAGTTTTTTTTGTTAACACTTTTATAGGCTTGATATGCACGTTGGTTCTAATATAGTTTATACATATTTGAAATATATTTCGTAACACCCGCCAGTTTTTTGCCGTAAATGCGTCTGCACCGTTTGATCAACGTTTCGCATTTAAATTCAAATGCTACTGTTAAAATACGAAAAGTCCTCGCCGGAAAAACTGCGCGGCTTCAGTCTCTCTGTCTGCGTGTGTGTGTGTGTGTGAAAGCGATCGTTTAGTATTTTTATTGTTTCAGTCTCAGGATTTTTAACCCCCGGTCAGTAGGTAGTTGTATATAATAGCGTATTTTGGGTGCGAGAGCGTGTGCGCTGGCTGCCTTTCGCGCGCTCAACTAAACTGAAACTGAAACTGACTGAGGTGGTTGGTTGGCTGAAGCTGAGCTCACTTGGAATTCTTTTGGCCTTTGTGCTAAATGGTTTTCACGCACACACATACACTCACACACGCACACCCAACACACACAGGGTGTGTGCTATACCTCAGAGGGTTGAGTCAGTCTTGTTCTCTTTTTGACGCTGCAAACCTGCTCGCTCTTTCTAGCAGGGGTTGTTTGCTTGCCGCTCTGACATTATTTGGCTCGTTTCCGTTTCCATTCCATTTACAGCTGTATTTCTTTTCATTTATTTCGACAATTGCGCTGCAACCGCAGCAGCAGACACTTCTCATATGTTCTTTTTGTCGCAACAACAACTTAGACAACAACAACAAAAACTCCCAACTAAATTGTCTAAGAAAATAAGCTAAAAAGCGTAAAAAAAAACACTCCAAAACTGCTCGAAACACTTGGCATTTGGAACATGTTCAAGTTGCGGCACTTGTAGTTGCATCTGTGTGTGTGCGTCTGTCTATGCGTGTTTGTTGTATATGTATTAGTGCCGCCTATTGAAATGCCAATATAAAATCAATCAATTGGCACCTAGAAGAGGTCAAGTGCTGCTCTGTGCGCTGAGCGCCATTGAAATTTTACTGATGATGATGATGATGATGTTGTTGTTGATGTTGTTGATGCTGCTGTATTGGGTTAAAAAGTTTTTTTGGGCAAAAGTGTTGGTTAGATTTTAATCGATTGCAGTTGAGGCGATTTTGCCTTCAATTCAAAGTGTTTGTTGTAAATACATGCTATTAAAATAGGATTAAATTTTACGATGATTGCTTTTAAAGGTTAGCAGAAGGTTAACGAGCACAGGCAGCTAAATATGGCATAATATCTTAATGAAGTGTATCTTGAAACTATATTTTTAAGCAAGTGGAGGTAGGCAGAATTTAAAAAGAAATGTAACTTAGTTCTTTTTGTAAAATGAAATATAACCGAAAAATTTGTTATGCCCAATAGATTTTCAAAAATTGAATATTTTGATTATCTGATGGACAAAATCTAAGCACCATCTCAGAAGCTCATTTTCAAGTAGCCGATTTAAAATAGTTTCATAATAGTTTTACCTATTCTTGCGCTAATTTATAAATAATTATTTTTTTTTGTTTTTTTATCATTATAGATAATGTGTACTTAAAACTGCACTGCAATACCTAAAAACATTAAATGTTTGAGGGCAACCTGGTCCTGATATATGGTTACTTTTAAAATAATTTCAGATTAAACAAAAAGAAATACAACTAATAAAAGGGAATTAAAAAAGTTTCTTTTATTACTTTTTTTATATTTTTGGTGTGCATCTTTATTAATATTTAGTTTGAAAGTAAAGTTATCAGCCGTGCTCCGGAAAACGAAGTTTTTTGCCGATACTTTCCTTTTTCTTGTAAAAATTATTCTCAATGAATATCTACCTTAAAGGCATTAATGTAATCTAAGAAACTCAAAGAATATTTAAAAAAATAATTTAATACGTTGATTTTTAAACGTTTTTGCCAATTTTAGTTCCTATTGCAACAGAACGAACATTCCATTTCGAAAATTCGGTTTTATGAAATTGGGAGCACCAATCGTTCGGTTTCAAAACGAATTCGTAGAAAATGTTGGAATTAGGATTTCGGAGCATGGCCATAAGTTCCATTTTGTTTCAAAGTGCTTGTTTTATGAAATTTATTTGTATACTTTTTAGAGAAATTGTTCAAAATACTTTTACATTATATTCATTTATCCCAATGCACAACCTTGGATCTCGAGGAAATATATATAAGTTCATTTGAAAATTGGCGTTTAAGCAAATCTAAAAATTCTCTTTACGAGGTTGCATATTTTTTATAAAATTCATTGTTTTCAGGCTTAAAAAATATTTTAGTCAAATTATGAAGCATTTTGTTGGTATAAACGAAGATTTTTTGCTTTTCCTGACCTTTCTTTTGTATCCCGGGACAACCATCTAACACAAGAAAAATGCATTAATTGAAATTATTACGGATTTATAGAGCAGACCAGCTTTCAAATAATAATATTTCACAAATTCGTATGATTTTGTTAAAATACCTTAAATTCGCTTTTAAATTATGTCTATTTATTTTCAAATAAATAAAAAAATGTTAAAAGTAAAAAAAAAATCAGAATAAATTGGTGATATTCTGGAAGATTTGAAACATTATTTTTTACTCGTTTGTCTAATTAATTAAAAACTGGCGAAAAGGAAAAAATAAAATCAGAATAAATTGGTGCTATTTTAGAAGATTTGAAACATTATTTCTTTTCGTTTAACTAAATATAGTATATTTTTTTTTTGTTAATTATATTTTTAAGGTTACAAATTATTTCGAGTTCGCATAAATTTTGCGTATAAATTAATATTTTAATTTCAAGCAACAAGTTAATGCTTGAAATTAAAATATCAATTTTTTCTACTTTATGGGAACCCCCCAAAAAAATGATATGAATATAAGATATAGACAAATAATGATAAGTAGAAAGTGTTCAAGAAGGTTTTTATACCCTGTTTTAAAATGTTATGTAGTAATATATTGAAATATAATTATATTAAATACATACGAATATTTAAATATTTAATATACGAATATTTAAATAAAACCTAAAAGAGATTTTTTGAATAAAATTTAGTAATAATAATAATATTGAATCAAAAAATATTTATTTATTCATTTATTTAGAAGCTGCATTTTTTATTTTATTCCATGGCATTAAATAATAATATAAAATAATTGATCTAAAAAAAATATTTAGAAGTTTAACTTATAATTGAAATTATATGAAAATTCAGTGGCTTTCGGCTTAAATATGCTACATATTTTTTATTGATTCTCAGTGTGGCTAAATTAAATGATTTTCCCAAATAAATCTTTTAACTAGCATTAATATTCTTAGAATCCAAAAATTAAGCAAACTCTAATCATGTGTGTTTCAAATCATTTGAAAATTGGCTACAAAGACCGCGTCTAGTTTTGTTGTTTCTTAAATCAAAAACACCAGACAGCTGTTCCATTCCCAAACGTTCCACTGAATGCGCACAGCAGCGGCCATTTTTGCAAAAGAAAGGGCAACAACATTGAGAGCGCGCGCAAGCTTTGCAGACGCAGAACGAACATGAGAGGGAGAGAGAAAGAGAGACTAAAAGCGTGAGCAGCAAATCGTAATTTTTATGCCGAAATGCTTTCGCTTTTAATGAGCAAGAGCGTAAGCTGTGGGTGGAAAGGGGCGTGCAGGGGCGTGCAACCACGAAGCATTCAAAAAGTGTTGCAAACAATTTAAAGAAAACAAAAAACCGTTATGCAAAGCAATTATATGCAATGAGTAGAGTGTGGAAAATTGAGTAAGCGCAAGAGAGAGAAAGAGAGCGAGCGAGAAAAGAGCGTGAGTGTGTATGTATGAGAGGGGGCGTGTCGCTTGAAGCAGCCAATGCAGAGACAGCATTGCGCTGCGTTGAGCGTTGAGCTGCGGAAATGCATCCGACGGCAAAAACTAAAAAACATTTGAACGCTGGCAGACATAACGTTAACAACGAAAAATACGATGAGAGCGGCTAAAGCAACGAAGATGCAGACGATAGCATAGAACGAGGATGAAGGCGATGATGATGTTGTTGCTGATGATGGCAAGTGGAGGGCAGCAAAACGCAAAATGCGTAGAAATTCATGCGCAATTACATTTATCCTGTTTAGAAGATTGCTTTGCCAAAGTGCGTCTCAAAGTGCTGCCACCACAAACTTTGGCGCCCACTTTGGGGCCCCCGCTTTGGCGCCATACGAGCATGTGTGTGTGTGTGTAGCATACAGGCTACATTTACCTGCATGACTTGCATTGTAATATCTTGGCTTTTGTTTTTTCGGTCTTGTTTTTTTTTGTGTTATTTCCCTCTGTGCTTTGCTTGTTTTTGATTCGTTTTCATGTAAGATTTTTCTGTCAGGGCCGCCAACCCACCAAGGAGCGCGCACACTCACTCAGAAGACAACAATAATACCAACAACAACAAGAACAACAACAACGATGAGAACGACACCGTCAGTTAGTTCAAAAGGTGTCGACACTTAGGCGTTGCCCCACTTTAATTTTAACTGAATGCACAAATGGAAATTTCATTACTTATGGGAGTAGATAGATGGAGGACCCCAAGACTGAGGGAGAGAGCGAGAGAAAGCGAGAGAGAACCTGGGTCGATTCAGCAGCCAGCTTTTGTTCTTCATACGATGGCATAACCATTACGCTATGTATCTGAGTGTGGTATGTGTGTGTGTATGTGTATCTGTGTGTGCATGTTGCTGTGTTTGGAACTATTTCATTTGTGCAATGCGTTTGCTGTTCTATCGAAACCTTTTGTCAATCCATTTGAACTTGTTTGATTGCATTAATTTGACAAATTGCAAATGCTTTACCCCCCAACCCAACCCAAAACATTCGTATGGCTTTGCCATTAAGCATTAATTGTTAAACAACAGATCTGCAGAACGGGTTTAAGCTGTAATGGATGGTGAGGGATCTTTCAGGAATTCAACTTTTTTGGTATGGAGGCTCCAGGGAAGAAAATTTAGTTATGACTGGAGTTATTTCTGAAATGAAATAAAAAAAATTGAATAATTTTCCTCGGATAAATTTGAAGGAATTCGTATTTCCTTGAACACTTTGATTCATTTTGATCGGAGGACTCTAGTTAGATAGAAGGGTTAAGCCGTTATTATTTGCTTTAGCAGCATATTGTGTGGGAATGTATATTCCAAGGATGTTCGTTTTGAAAATCAATAATAAACTCAAACAACTCGATTGATTAATTGCCGATAAATATAAATGGAAAATTATACATATATTCTTAAAATTGAGGTATTTTATTGTAAAATATTCGAAAACACTTTTTGGCCCAATTTCATTCGCATATCATAGTTTGGCTTTGCGTAAGGTTAGAAAAAACAGAGATAAGACTAGCTTACAAATTTTAGAGCCCTTGAGTAAGCCATGGTAAAAAAGTGAAAAAATGGCAACCTTTTTTTTTCTTCAAGAGCGTTTTCGAGATTTTTTCGAAAAACATGTTTGGGTACTTTTTTCAATTATTCGTTAATATTTCGTGAAATTTTAAATTATAGTATTGGAGGCATTGATTTGCTCTTTACTGTGTAAATTTATTGAAGTCAGAAACTTCGAAAGTCGAAAAAAAGTGTAATTTTCTAGTATTTTCAAAATTACTAATTTTTAGCTGGCTTTTCATTAACGAAAAAGTGTTTTTAAAACTTATGTTCATATTTAAGCTGAAAGTTAATTCTTTCAGCATTTCAAACTCACGAGGTATTACCGAAGAACTAAAAAACTGCCCAAAAACTGTTTTTTCAAAAAAATTTCGAAATCAGTGCGTAAGAAAAAAAAGGTTCGCGTTCCTCGACCCAAAAATCCTAAAAAACACTTTTTTTCGAAAATTTATTTTTCATGTAATGGCAAATAAGAGATTGTGGAATGCTGTATCCTAGATGAAGTTCAAATTTGGTCATACATATGTGACTTTTATGATCGGTATATCTAATAAAACAGGGCTAATAAGCATAATTTTTATGCGATATTCCATCGAAATATTTATATTTTGTGTAAAAAATTGCAAAGTAGTTTTATGAAGTGTAAAAATTAAAAAGTGTTTTTATTTAGTGTCAAAAATTTAAAAATAGTAATAAAAATGATTGAAAATCGATTTTCGAAATTAAATAAATAAATAAATTTTTACAGATTTTTTGGTATAAATATTTTAAGATGACTTATACAATTTTTTCCCAGCTTTTTTTCAATAAAAATGTATAGGTATACCCTCTACAATTCCAAGCCAAAAATGTATTTTTAAATACATTTTTTGAGTTAAGACTTAAATGAAAAAGAAATTTCGTCAAAAATCTGTCGAAAAGTTTTGATAAAAATAAGTTATTTACCTATTTAAGCAGGGCTTAAGCCAAACAGTAAAAATAATTAACAAACTATTAAGCAGAGCTGAAGAAAAACAAATGCAAGCTGCAAAACTGCTATAAAGTAACTAGATATACAAGAACAAGCCATAACTAAAACCGTGTAACCCCCAAACCCTCTCTATGTAAGTATATATACCCAAGTGACCACAAAATGGGCAGGCGAAAACCCATTAAGCTTCGGCCCCTGGTCAGCCACAAAAACATTCCAGTAAAAGTAAAGTAAAAAAATAAAAACGAGATATTCAAGCGTACTGGCCAAAGCTTTTTACTTAGAACATTTAAAAGAAATAACAAACTGTTCAACTGTCGGACAAAACGATTCTACAACAAATTGCACTGCAATAAAGAAATATATATGTATGCAAGTGTGTGTAGCTGTGTTGTGTGTGCATGTGTGTTTGTTAGACAGAAAGAGAGAGAGAGATAGGTCGTTGGAGTAAATACGCAGCCAAAGTCAAAAGCAATGCAGACGACGATGACGACAAGCTGTAGAGCTTTGTATGTCTCTACGTCTGGCTGTGTGTGTAAGAGTGAGTTTGTCTGTGAGTATGTGTGTCAGTGCGAGAGTGTGAGAGACAGAAAACAGGAAGAGCAAAAACAGTAAAGCCAAGTCTAATTGACGTACGAGCAAAGTGGGAGTTGCAATTTTCATTGACTCCACTTTAGTTAGCAGCTGCGAGCAACGGGCAGCCTAAAAGTAGACTACGGGAGTCTGCAGAAGACTCAGTGGCGTGGATAAGGGGGTAACTTAAGTCTACAAAAATTATAATTAAGTCGTTATCGGATTATGGTAGTTGTAAAAGACAAACGCATTATAAATTTTAAAAAATCTGTGCAAGTCGAGTCGATCTTCAATTTTCGAGAATCGATATTTTCGACCGATTCTCTAATGTCACATAGTCAATAACATTAACTTTAATTTAAATTTCCAATATTTCGACCTACCTTTTTTATTATTTCTAGAACTTACGAATGACTACGTGACAACTAGGGAGGGAGAGTCTTCGTATATACTACGGTTGGTCACCAAGTGCGGGAGGACCTCAACAATTTTACAAATTGAGACAAGTAGTGTGGGCACAGCCCGATAGTTTTCAATAGCAATAATGAATCCGCAGCAGAAGCACATAATCTTATATATAAAATTCTCGTGTCACAATGTTATGTTCCTTTGAAGCTTATGGACTCACGAACGGCTGAACCGATTTGGCTAATTTTGGTCTTGAAATGTTCGTGGAAGTCCAAGCATTGTTTAAGGTTGATAAAATATAACAAAATTGCGACGAAAATACTAAAAAGGACAATTTGATTTTCCAATACAATTTTTTTTTTTAATTTAGGTTGGCATTGTGTACATTGTCAGATTAACTAATATTTTTTAGTTAATAGTTTTTGTCGAAAGGAAACAAAAAAATTATTAACGACTCATGTTTTGATTTCTGTGTAAAATACATATGATCAGATCAATATTTGCACATAATGCCGTCAAAAAGACGTAACATGGGTAGACGTTCAATTCCATGAATGAGTCGAATCATACAACAGAAGAACGAGATGAATACAATACGAATGCTCGAATGAGAATGAGACGAAATCGGGATTATCAGATGAAATCCATGCAGAACAGAATTTATTCCAAAGAACATTCAGGCAAATGCGCAATGCATCCAATCTGCACAGAGCACATTTACATGCAATCCTCAGTGGGCTGAAATTAAAGATCATTTATTCGATGGACAATCGCCAGTAGACCGCCATGATATAACAGCGCGCGTATTTAAACAAAAACTTAAATCGCTAATGGATTTTATTATCCAAAGCAGTGTATTCGGAGAGGTTCGCTGCTGGATGTTTTCGGTAGAATGGCAGAAGAGAGGATTATCACAAAGAATATGATCCACGGACCATGTGGTGTGCTCAACCCAACTTCACCATGCATGGTCGACGGCAAATGCTCCAAAAGATATCCAAGGGCACTGACTTCGGACATTGTAACGGGCAACGATGGATATATCGCCGTAGATCAACAGACACAATGACAGATCAACCACAATCAAAGTGAAAAATCAAGAAATTGAAATTGACAATCGTTGGGTTGTTCCATATTCGCCATTATTATCAAAAACGTATAAAGCCCGCATTAACCTCGAGTATTGCAACTCAGTAAAATCAATAAAATATATCTGCAAATACGTCAATAAGGGAAGCGATATGGCGATTTTTGGAGTGAGAGCCGACAATGTGAATGACGAAATTTCACAATATCAAATAGGACGTTGCATTAGCAGTAACGAGGCAATATTCACGAACGACACCCAACCGTTGTCCATTTAGCAGTTCATCTAGAAAATAGTCAACGTGTTTCTAGACGAGCGAGCGAAGCGAGCGTGCCGGAGGCCGGCTAGTAATATATATAATATAAATAAAATCAAGTCCTTTAATGTGAATGGGATCATTTGAAAAAATCTTTAAAAACCATATTCTTCAATAAAATTGAATCGAAGTCTTTTATTTTGGAAGCAGTTAATGGTAGGTCATAAATTTGGGTGGGTCAATCACTGTTAGCGATTTTGATTCTATGGGTCATTCTTAAACTTTGCCCAAGAAACTACTGGCCAATTTTTCAAAACAGTTTTTTTTCAAAATATTTAAAAATCGAATTTGCTACTACTACTATGAATTATGAACTCCTAAGTGTAGCATGAAAGTTCAACAATCAAATTAAATCTAACTTTGTTATACGCATTAACAGTGACGTCATTCCATGTATAAGAGCTTGTCGGGCGATGTTGTTGTTTGATCGTCTTAATGTGTGGCCGATCCAGTTTCATTTGCGGCGTTTAATCTCATACGCTACTTGTGTTTGCTCCGCGCGTGACCATAAATGGTTGTTTGAAATTCTTTGAGGCCTCCAAATTCGCAGAATTCTTCTTAGACACCGGTTTACAAACACCTGAATCTGAGAATTTATGCTGTATGTTTCTTTCCAGGACTCGCACCCGTAAAAGAGCACAGACTTCACGTTAGAGTTGAATATACGAAGTTTCGTTTTGGTGGCAAGTTGACTAGATTTCCATATTGACCTCAATTGTGCAAAAGCAGATCTCGCTTTGCCAAGGCGTGATTTGACGTCTTCGTACGCACCGCTTCTGTTGGTAACTACGCTGCCCAGATACACAAAGTATCGAAAGCTATCCAACCTTTCATTCTGTAGTGTAATATTGAGATGCGTAGTGGCGGCGTATCCGCTGCACATGATTTTCGTTTTTTCCGTATTAATTTCCCATCCAACTTTACACGAGCAGTTGTTGAAATCGAATTTAACATTCCATTAACGTTTGGACCTAACTTAACACTTTTTTATAACTATCTAAAATAGAAACACATTTATGGTCAGACTCCCAAAAATTATGTTTTATTATTTATGATTAGACAAGTTCGGAACGATGATGCTGTATGTCACTAGAATATCAATTAATCGTTTAGGAAGGGACTTTATCAAAACTTGATCTTAAGATATATCTATTGGGCTAGCTGTGTATCAGAAAAGTATAAACCACATATAAATTACCATTTAAAATGTTCCTTACTGGCAATTCTAGGGAATTTTTCATAGCTTTCTTATGTGTAATAACCCTTGTTTCGATTCTGTTAAACTAACTAAATGTATCTTTCTGATACTCTGGACATACAACTAAATTTTGAGATCAGGCATTTATTTATTACTTATCTTTTTAAAGTAGACTATCTTGATTTTCAAAAAGTTGAGTGTCGAACATTTATCATTCTTTTAAACGAACAATTTTAACTCATATGGACTAATCAACGACGCAGTCAAGGCATCGTCAAAATTGATGGTGTGGTCGAAAGGCATCATCGGGCCTTATTTTTTCCGTGAATGATGCCTGGCAACACCTCTATCTGTTTTTAGAGCGGTATTATGTGTTTCAATTAACTTTTTTCACCAGCAGGATGGAAATGATTGGCCTGAATATTATTTTCCAAAAAGACGAGTTGAACCGCCATACTTATAAAACCGTCTAGAGTCTTGGAAACGTTGTGTCCAATCTTTCTAGACCTATAATCAATATCAAAAATAAGATTGGAAAATTTCAATTTAAAATATTTTGTAATATTGGGTTGACCTAACTATAAGTCATGTCGTGGCAAACATTTCTCCGCTACATGCCGTGTCATCACCGCATTAAAGCTTCTGGCTTAGGAATAAGAGGTCGTTAAAACGGTTTATGGTATTAAAATCAAGAAGTTCGTTACCAGCTAAGACAGTGTTCCCTTCGAAGTCAACTTCGTTTCGTCAACATTAGAAAGCATTATATACTTGTACTACACCCCTTTGCAAAAAGCGCTCTACGTCACTGCACAGACTCTAACCTCGCGCAGAGAGGCACTTTGTATAGGTTCCCGACTCTATACTTGTTGTTGTTGTTTTTCGGGTTTTTTGGGGAGTTCAGCTCAAGTTGGTTTGAGCATGCAACGGCATGGCTTGTAAGGGGTGCCCCAAAAACTGCCCCTCTATCAATTTATTTGATGATTTTTGCTTATTTTTTGTTTATATGCAAAAGTTGCAAGTTTTTGCTCGACTTAACTGCAATTAGTTTGCAATTTAAGTTGCTCGATAAGCTGGCAAAGTCCGTGAGTAAATTGTAGGGCATTTGCCTGCAACTTCTTGTGGTTGTATGTGTGTGTGAGTGTTTGAGTGCCTGAGTGTGTGTGTGTGCCTAATGGTGCGGCTCTTAACTTTCAAACACAAAATGGCCGTTTTGTTATTGGCCACACATTAGCAAAATTTGTGTTGATAGACCAAGTCTGAGGGAGTGGAATTGTTTTTAGCTTTTGTTTGTGTTGGATTGTTATTTGGCATTTTTGTTTGGATTTTTCGTGAAATTTAGTATAATAGCTAAAACCATGCTTAACAATAAAACTGCATAACGACAGCTTATGGCTAAAAGCAAATGGAGTTGCTGTTCTACGCTATTAGTGAAAATTTTCTAAAGCGCTCTCTCTCTCTCTCTCTCTCTCTGATTCACTGTAGCATATTTTTTATTATTTTTTGGGCTTGGCTTTTGTTTCGTATACGTTTTCAAATGCAAACAATGGGCAACTAAAATATAGCTTTATATAAAACTCGCATATATATGTATGTACATACTACACGGAAATCCCCACACGCAAAGGACACTCCCTTTGTAAACGGGTTTGTCTTGCCCTTTGCCTACCAGCTCGGCTGCTCATAAATAACGCTTTAGACTTTGATTTAAATAAATTGTATTGCAAACGGCCATATTTTATCATTTTCAAGAGTTTTCACATTCGATTCGATTTCCTTGCGCGCTTTTTTTTTCCTACCCCCCTCTTATACTCAAATGCTTTTCTTTTAATATTTTACTACTTTTTGGCTGATTGAGTGCCATTTTAAGCACATAAATTTTATGCCAAATGCATATAAGCAAATTTCAACTCGTAAAATTTCCTAACCAGACAGACTTTATGTCAAAAAAATAAATACAGATTTACATGGCTTTGACCTCATTATTATGTCTGGGAATTGCGTAAATGTTCGTGTGTGAGTTGTCTTATTTTTAGGGTGGCTTTATTTGATTTAAAGTTGCCAATTTTAAGCTGATTTAGAATTGTGCATAAATAACTTGAGAGATTGCGAAGAAAGCTGTTGAAAATTTGAAAAAGCAAAAAAAAATAACTTAGAAATTCTGGTAAAGCTAGTAATATACATTTTTTTTTTTATGAGCTTAACTGTGTAGAGCCTTTGGGAAAAGGGTTTAAGAAAACAAGGAAAGGCAATTCTTGGAGTGATACATGCCTATTATTAATGTTCTATGACTACTCAGTAAAATCAAGAGTAAAATAAATGATGACGATGGGCGTAATGAGGAAAAAAAAGTGGATTGTTTTTTATTTTTGCATTTTTGCATTAAATATGCTCCAAATGCATAAAAATATATTCAGAATACTTGTGCATAATACAGAAATATTTGTAATAAGAATTTTTTCTTGTTTAATATGATTTTGTAGTAGAAGGGCTTACGTTTTTTTTAACATATTAATTTACTTTATTTAAGGCAGTATTATTTTAAATGTAGAACGCTAGGTAATGGTTATATTCATTTATATAAATAATAAATATTTGAGTTAGAACATTATTTTGATTGGATATTTTAAAGATGTCTAAAATTAACTGGCTCATTGAAACATCGCAGCCGTCTTCCATTCCGATGCAAAAGAGCCTTATTTAAAATGGTGGTGGTTGTAATCATGGAGATACACCATCCAAATCTGGGGTATGGCGGCCTGCTCGAGTCACTCACATATTCAGAAACAGGGCCTTACGCTTTTTTACTGGGCGGGAATGGTATGTGAGGAACTCGACATTGCACTACGACCTCAGACAGGAGACCGTCGATTTCCAGAATAATAAGCACACAAGTCGCTACAACGAAAGGCTAAAAAGATACCGTAATAGGTTGGCAAAAGGGCACCCAAAGGAAAATCTTATAAACGGCCTACAAATAATAAGTTTTCAAAATCTGCTCAAACAAAACGAAAGGCCGACAGAAAAGCGGACCTGATAGGCAAAGCTCCTTTATAATTCTAAGGAATCTCTAGCTGAACAAGCTGGATTAGCGACCACAAAAATAAAATAATTGCTAATTTTGCAAAATAAATAAAAAATGTATCTTTTAAGATCTTATTTATCAATAATTTTGGTAATGAAATCCTCTTAATTAGCTAAAAAATTTTTCTAGTTCATTAGTTTACACCCTGCAAATGGCGCCTTATTCAATGTGATGTGACGTCACAACGCCTCTAACCAGAGGACGATCAATATGCTTTCAAAGATATCTCACTTATCGCATTATGTGAAGCCTTTTGGAAGGTAAGGAGGAAGCAGATAAACAAGCTAATATAGTACGTATGAATGTACTATAGATTCGAACAGGTCAAACTCAACTCCCTCATTTTGCGTTGCCGTAGTGTGGGTATTATAAATAATATTAAAAATGAATTAAACAGCCTTGGAGTTATATTTCTTAGCAATACTGGAAACATTTTTGTATTCCGTCGTCACTCCAACTTTTATAGGCTTAACCCTCGTTCCCCCATATGGGTCTAACCAGGCCCAAATCGATTTTCAGAATTTCACTAGTTTGCACGAAGAATAAACCATGGTAAAAAAGATTTTTATGGGTAATTTTGGAGCAAGAAACACGAAAATTATACCAAAATTTTCTTAAGCACTGTTTCGAGATTTTTTCAAAAAAAAATGTTTTTGGGCACTTTTCAGTTATTCGTTAATCTTAAGATCTTAAACGATTTCGATCAAATTTGACACAGTGCTTTAATACCTAAAAAAGATCTGAATGCCGAATTTAGTTCAAATATCTTTACAAACAGACGAAACGCAACGAATTTTGTATAAAAATCGTTTTTTGGAGCGATTCGTCCTATGGGAGCTATATGATATAGTCAACCGATTTTGAGAAAATTTGGTACAATGCTATACAATCTATAAAAAACTTACAAGTGCCAAATTTCAATTCCACAAACAAACGAAACACCAGAAATTTTATTCAAAAATCGATTTTTTGGAAGATCGGCCCTATGGGAGCTATATGATATAGTCAACCGATTGTGTTCAAATTTGGT
This sequence comes from Chymomyza amoena, assembly GCA_037043745.1. Classification (NCBI taxonomy): domain Eukaryota; kingdom Metazoa; phylum Arthropoda; class Insecta; order Diptera; family Drosophilidae; genus Chymomyza; species Chymomyza amoena. Next base: position 84,761 of record JBAMAX010000885.1, on the reverse strand, counting down.
ACAATGCTTGGGTACTCTAAAAAATTTCCGACCGCCAATTCTGTCTACGATATTTTTATTTAAAAATTAAATATAGCGAATTTTGTATAAAAAACTTATTTTGGCCATCGGTCCTATGGGAGCTATATGATATAGTCAACCGATTTTGATCAAATTTGGTACAGTGCTTGGGAACTATAAAAAGATTGTTACTTTTGCGTTTCTTAACCCAAAATGGCCCTAAAAAATACTTTTATACAAAGGTTGAAAATTGTTCACGAGATATTAACAAGTGCCTAAAAACATGTTTTTCGAAAAAAAAATGTTCTCAAAAACTGTGCTAAAAAAAAAGATTGTTACTTTTGCGTTTCTTGACCCAAAATGGCCCTAAAAATACTTTTATACAAAGGTTCACTGGATGACCCTTAAATTTGTACAGCTAGTGTAATTTAACACACTACTAGTTTAGATGCCGAAACGGCCTTCCGGATGCACTCCTAAAACTTTATAGTCTCTTAAACTGTGCATGGAAAAATTGAATAAAAGCACCCAAAACAGGAAGTTAGTTAAGTATCGAAAACTGACTTTAAATAATTCTAGCTTTCAAAAATACATTTGTATTATGTTTTTCCACTGCCAAATGCTTCAAAATAAATGTAAATTAAAAATTTAAAAATAATGTCATGCGTTTCAAACTTCAGATCTGTCTTAAGATTGATTGAAAAAACCATCACATACTTTTTTAAGTTTTTATAGTTAAAATATGAATTATTCGAAAGCCAAAAATTGCCCAACTTATGCAAGAACATGTTTCTAAGATTTCCAGAATCCAAACCAAATCCTAAATTTGATAAATAATCATCAACTTCAAAAGATTCTAGAGTCCACACGATAAATAAACATAAAACGTATCTACTACAATCCAGATAAGCTCAATTGGCAGAAAGAATATCGAGTGTAAAAGTTTGCTTGCAGCTATTGCTATCCATTCTTTCTAATCAAACAGCCAAGTGCAGGATGATCACCCACACACACATGCACACAAGAACACAGACACACACATAGACACACATAGACACATAAACAATAGCTAAACAATTTACGGTTTTAATTTTAAACAATTATTTTGTATTATTTACAATAGAAAAGGGAAATCGATAAAGCAACGGACGGACAGTAAACCAAAGGCGACGTTTGGTTGGTTGGCCACCAACAAAGGCAACGTGGAAAGTTGAAGTTGGCGCGCACCGCCAACAGTATAAAATTACCAATTTGCAATAAAAACGTACTTGTAGATACAGACGGAGAGAAAGATACACTGAGATAGTTTGACAAACCAAACGAGTCCAGTTGAGGGTGAGGACGAGGATGGAGAGTAAGAGCTGCATAAAAGCGCAGACAACGAAAATAAGCAAAAACTAAATGGAAGCAAACGAATGGACAAAGGAGGAGAGAGAGAGAGTGAGGAAGCGAAGAGTGTACCGAGTAGTATAAGCAATTGTTGTGCGAATTGAATCCTTTTTGCACACAATTGTGATGAAAATGCATGGCCACAAAAACATAAAATAGCACGAAATAAGGAAAATAGAGCATAAGAGAATAAATACGAGGGGTGCTAATAAATATGATATGCTTGTGGGGGCAGCGCAGCGTAATAAAAATTGACAGCAAAAATTATTTGTTTAATTTTGTCGTATCTCTCGCTTTGAGCCAGAGAATATAGAAAGATGGAGTTTTGAGTCTGAGAGAATTTTTATGAGTTTTATGGTCTTTATTTTTCGTAGTTACATTCTCAGCAACTGCTAAAAATGACGGCTTATTATTTTGTTAAAATACTTTTTAAGGATTTCCACTAGAACCCAATTGATTGTTTATTGGCGAATCAGATCGTACTCGGAACAGAAACACTTCATAATGTATAAAAGCCAAAATATTTCTTAAAATCTGGCCGGAAACGATTGTTGGTTTAAAATTGACAAGCCGCAATATTCATTTACAAAAAAATAAAAAATTAATGATTTTATCAAGAATTATATTTTTTGTAACGGAACGTAGTGCCTCAATATATATTTTTATGTTCCTTTAACTCCTACTTGGTGCATAGGGCATCAAAATATAATAATATGGTAGATCGAAAAAATAATCTTTTACATATTATGTAAATATCAATCAGTATATACTCAAATCGGCTCTGTAAAAAAATTGACTAAAAATCTTTTTATCAACTAGATACAACGCAAACTATCAAAAAGTTTTCAAAAACCAGATACCATTAAAGTTTTACAATTTTCTGGTATTTCAGTATAAAAATGCTTATCTCGTGGCAAAATCGTTTAAAGTCATTTCATAAAAAATGCTAATACACCTGTACCTCGGTTTACGCGGTAGATACGTTCCTGATAAAACCGCGTAAATCGAATTTAAAATTTTTGTATGGAAAAACCGCGTAAAGCGAATCCGGCTATAAATAAGCTTTATAAAATATTTATTGAACACAAAATATAGCTTTACACTATTAATAAGACATAAAAGTACCTTTTAAGATAGCTCACCCCTATTTTTAAGCAAACTTAATCGCTATCAATTTTACCGAATGGACTTTTTTTTACGAAATTGTATAATATCTGACGCGTCACTGGATCAAATCATCACATTAGATTCTGCATCTACAATTGTTGCATTCCTGATCTTACATTAATTTATTAATATCTGCTTGAGTTATATCGACAAAGCCTTGTCCAACCATTCTTGACCCAACTCAATTATCTGAGAAAACTATTCATCCAAAGATATGTTATAACTCTCACCCTTAAACATATCAGGTCATAAAGATTTCCAACAGGCGTGCAGCGCTGATTTTTCAATCTCGATATACGACATGCTTATGTGTTTGATACAATCCAACATTGTAAATTTTTTCCGGGCATCAATAACACACACACAAAAAAAATGTTTTTCGGGTGTGGAGGGCGGACCATGTTTACTAAAAGTTTTCGGAGTCGCTGAATCCGAATACGAGGTCCGAAAACCCCAGCACGTAAGGGTTTCGACATAACCTCAAAAACTTCATAAATTTTTTTTTCTGAGACCGGGTTTCAGACCATGTTTACCATATGTTTTTAGGGTCGCTAAATCAGAATCCGTCGTCCAAAAAACAATAGCACGTTAGGTTGTTGACATAACTTTCAAAATATCTTGTTATCTAAGCTGTTTAACGCTCCAACGTTTTGACTTTAGCAGTATATTGAACAAAAATAAAAAATGTTATTAAGTTTTTGACGTCGGATTTGGAGGTAAAAACACAACTTCAACATTTTAATGCTGCAAGTCTTGGGGCTGTCCTGGAGCATTATCAAGAACTCGAAGGATTTCAAAAGGTAGCCCTTTTTTGATTAAAAACATTTTCACATCTGGCACGAAAACGTATAGGACCAATCATTGAACAACGTTGCGGTAACTCAAGCTCTTTTATTAGCTTTCCAATGAACGGTTATATTGTTAATATTCAAACCTTTAAACGATCGTTGTCGGTTAGCTTTGCCAATTACCAATGGCTTCATAATAAGATGTCCAGAAGCATTTCAATAAAGAAGAATCGTTATACGATCTTTTGCAACCTTATGTTCGATTTCTGATTTGTAATGTTTTTATACTTCGGATTCATCAGCTTTAAATATCTGGTCTGGGCTGTATAACGTTGCGGAAATAACTTCAACAAACTTTTGTCGATATTTTTGTGCTTTTCCAAATTAGCAGATGCTTGTTCACCTTTTAATTTAAGACTATTCAAGGAGTCTTTGTTTAAAACGCTGGAACCAGCCACGACTTGCGTTCAATTTTTTGATTTTAGATTCTACCCATATTATTAAAGCCTTCCATGTATTCCATCGTATCATTTCTTAGCTTTATTGCTCTTATTGTTGATAAAATTTGGCAATATTCACCATCCTATCTTAATTTCTTAAGCGGTCCAAAATTTCAATAATTTTTTCTCTTTATTTTGGTTTTGGTAATTTTTGCTTTTTCCATAGTAAAACTAAAATTTTTAATTTATTTGTATTTTAAAGCAAAATTTTATAAAAAAAAAATTTTTTTGATTTAAAAAAACAGCGTAAATTCGAATCCGCGTAAAACGAGTACCGCTTAAACCGAGGTACAGGTGTATAAGAATTTATATTACGTATACGTACTTTTTGAGGCGCTTCCAAAACAAGTATAGTGGTCTCTATACTCTAAACCACATGAATTTAAAAAAATCCACCTCAGGTGCCAACGCACAGTGGTTCCAAGTTTTTGAGTCCAACTTAAAATAATAAATTTAATTTGTTTACCTTAAACGGTTGGCTTCAGCCAATATTTTCTTTTGGCTCCCTAACCTGATCTGTATCATTTGGTACAACATTACTGTTTTTGAATTTAATTTGCGGGCTTAATCACATATTTATTTTTGTATTGAATATTGGCAATTAAAAAAAAATTGCGGTCTACAAGTTTTACAATGTAATCGAATTGATGAATCTATATGCAGTCATTATAAAATCGCTTTAGTTGTTTCGCTTTGTAACTCGTGGGTAAACAATTTTTTTTTATTTTTTACCAAAATCTTGAATTATTTTTATATGGAATTAAATATGTGAATCAAATCACTTTCCTAACTAAGTAACAGATATGCTATAACCAATATCAAAATCAGTCGAAAAATGATTTCAAGTGCATAACTTGCCGGCTTAAGAGGAAATCGTAATAGAATATGCCGAATTCGAGCGAAATGGTTTCCTTTTTTTTTATTCTTTCAAAAGGTGAAATTGCAGCAAATTGTGTCAAGAGAAAAAAAAAATCCATTTTCAGAAAACCTAACTGTTGAGAATCGGCCAAACAAAACTTAACAATTGGACTTTTTATGTGCCAGATAAAGTTTATTTTTCAGAAACAAAAGAGTAACTTAAAACTTAACGTCGCTATGAAGTTTCGATTCCCAGTCGAAATTTTTATTTTTTGTACTGTTTTATACATGATTACTCAAAGTCGCTCCCTTTTTCTAAGAAATTCATTTTCATACGTAATCATTTGCCCCAAAAGATGGCCCGCCCTTTATTTATATTGTTAAATTTTTTAATTTTTATATTAACGCTCAAATATCAAATCTGTCGGAATGATGCACGGAAATATTTTAAGAAAAGAAGATATTAGCCTACATGCCATTTTTAAAGGCAGTTTTAGAATAACACAGTTATTTATAGAATTTTTTAGGAAATGTTTTAAAGATTTAAAGGATCTTCTGAAATTTCTTAATTTTTGGATATATATCACGAAGTATTCATCGGATATACATATATGAAATATGCCTCTATGGATGTGTAGTAGAGGGACCATTTTTGCAACATCTCATGAGGATCCTTCAAATACTTTTTTGGAACGTTTATAAATTTTGTTTCACCCTGCTATATGCAGGTGAGGAGGAAACTTTTTAGGCGTTGGCGATATGGTCGGTTTAAACATTTTTAAAGGAATATGTATTGAGGAGTAAAATAACTTTTATATTTTAAACCACATTTGTCTACGTAGCCGATTTGTTGTCTGTGTCGACTTTACAAGTAGCTTGATCTTGGTGCAGTTCGAAGAGAAGTGGGTCAAAAATGTCGCATTTTTGATGGGCATAATATGATAATATACTAAGTTCCCATTTTGGAAATTTTATCATTTGCTTTTAACTTAAGAATTTTAGACTATTCTTTGATATTTTAATAACTTACGCTTAAATCTAAAATTAAGCATGTGATTTCTCGACTAACTTGTTAGGGATAGCCAACTAACATGTCGTTTTTGTAGACTCAACTTTTATTTAATGCACACAACTCACTCTCTAAACATTTACCTTAAGCCTTTTGTAGTTCATATTTAATTTTTCAATTGAATGCGTAGCAGTAAACGAATAAAAGGGGATGGGCTCCTATAACAAGGAAGCAAGCGTTCATTTGAAAAACGATCGAGGATTAATGCGATTAACTTACAGTTGATTCTCAGCATAAAGAACTGCAGCGTTTTGAGAAAAACGCATAAAAGTAAAAGTTTTTTATTCGCATAGATATGCCGAAAGCAGGATGGGGTAAAGAAAACTGATGCCAAAGTAGCGTATCCTGCAAACAATGCATATGGCGGCTGGAACAAAGAAAACATGCGAAAATCGCGCTAAAGTCCTTAATGCCGCTACAACGCACACACACACAAGGATGAGTCCACAAGACAACAAACAAACAAGGCCGACAACAGCAAAAAAAATAAAAGAATTTAGAAGAGCTAAGACTTAATTATTTTATAAGGCGGTCTGAGCAACAACAACAGCACAGCGGGTACTCCGGAGCACCCAAAACTATGCAGGACCGCCCAGAGTGCGCCTTATGCCGTTTGCGGTTACACTTGTCTATATGCTATATGTACGGTATACATATATGTTTATATACATAAGTGAACTGTGTGAGCATGCATGCTACTAAATTGCCTTTGAAGGCATCCCATTCCAGGAGAAATATCAATTTGTCGTCACATCATAAAAAGCAACGCAATAAAATTATCCCATACTACCACAACTCTCTTCCGCTCCCGGTCTCCATTTTGTTTGTCTCTTGCTATCGCTGCTGTCAAATCCCACATTCAATTTTGCACTGCTTTGTGCGCACAATCCCCAAAGGAATCAGCGGACACCTTCTGTTTCTAACCCCCCCTACCCTACACACTCACACAGCCCAACCAAACAGCAGCAAAAACAAAAAAAGGAAAACAAAAGTAGTAGCAAAAGGCAAACAAAAGTAACAAAGCAAAAGTAAAAAGAATCACATCGTAAATGGCAAATGCAATTCGCGTATTTTATGACGCGCCGTGTTGATGGCGCAAAAGTGCTTCACACACACATCACAGATACACAGCACACACACAGCGGTGCGGATCAGTGGCGTAGCTTGCAAGGGGAATATGAATATGGATATATGGCTCACTAATACTTGGAAGTTAACTAACACTAAAACAAATATTTATTAAATATAGTAAAATATAATAAAATATGTATTTAAAAACTTGAAAAATATTTTGTTCATAAATTTTAAAGATTTCCTTCAGCAAAAGCATTGGTCTCTACAAATTAAAATTTTTTCTGTATTTTCTCTTATAAACGATACATCTTCGAAAATACTTATCTTTTTACATTTTTATTGCTGTTATTTTTTTAAAAGATATTTCTTTATTTTCGGTATATTGTTCCATTTTAGTTTCAAAAAGTATTTTTGCATATAGGGTAACTTTTTGAGAGGTAAAAGTGGAGTGTTTTGTGGGACCTTTTATTATTATATTATCTTTTAAGAAATACTTTTTAATTTACTCTATTTTATTTTTTATTTAACTTTCCAAAAGTATTTTAGTTGCACTCGCAAGGCATCCATAAAAAACTTTTCGAATGCTCAAAAGAAAAACAAATACAAGCAAATATTGGAAAAGGTGCCTTTCAAGCATGAATTTTCAAAGTTGGCGCATAATTTTTGATACCAGAGCATAACCCGACAAAACTAAGACGTTTTCCAAACTAAGTGATTTACACGATCAGAAGAGTTTCAAAAAACCAATTCAGCGTTTTGCGATTGTCACAAAGGTATAGTATACACATCAGGAAATGTATCCAATTTAATTCAAAAATGCCAAGTATCGGGACTTACTTTGTTTTAAATTTGACATCTAACGTGTGACTCGTAAATTACTTCAAGATCAAACCTGTTGACTTTGTCATTACATTTTATTATCAAAATTCGTTTTCTGTAAGATTTGGAAAAATTCTATATGATAGACAGTTGCAAAATAAGTATCTAAAAATAGAAATTTTGAGTGCTTAAGTGTCGTAAAAGCCGTACTTAAAAAAATTGGGTATCGGTCACTACAAAATTCTCGTGAGCAAAACAAATTAACTTTATCGCATGATTCGTGTAATATTTCAAAATCAAACATGTTGAGTTTTTCATTACATTTTATTATCAAAATTCCTTTTTATATAAGATATGGAAAATTCCTATATGATGATTAGTTGCAAAATAATATCTAAAAATTTCAGAAAACAGTGTTTAAAAAAAATTGGGCACGGTCAAAACAAAAGCAAACAGTGTACTATAATCACTATCTAGTCATAATCTGGAAACAGCTATGCAATGCAGAGTGTAAGAAATGGGTTATAACTTCAAATTATTTAAAGTTTAGCAACGATGGTATGCGGTAAGCCGATTTGCAAAGAATTAAGAAGTTTAGTTCTAGATTATTATAAATCTGGGAACTCTTTTGGTAAAATAGCCAAGCAATTAAATCTGGCTAAGTCTTCCATTCAAGGAATAGTAAAAAATTTAATGAAAAATGGCATTATTGAAAATATTATAGCAAATAGAGGCCGAACATAGGCAATAACAGCTCTTGATAAAAGAGTCCTGGCCACAATTATGAAGGCTGATCGTCGCCAAAGTTTAAAAAATTTAGCATTAGAATGGTCTGATAAAAGCGGAAAAACTGTTATGCGTCAGTGGACGCGCCTACAGTTGTGAAATATTGGATATGAGTTCTATAAAGTATGTATAGGGACTATTTATGTTATATACTCAATATTTTAAATTACTCTTGGGCCAAGAAAAACTATTGCTTACGCCTCGCCAAAAGAAGAAGCGTTTACAATGGTCTCGGGAACGGATCTTGGATTCTAAGGCAATGGAAGTCCATCATATTTAGCGATGAAGTTAAATTTGACATAATGTCGGTGATGCGCGAAGGAGACTTTTCCGTAACAAAACTGAAGCGTACCACAAAGATTGCCTTAAAAGGACAGTTAAATTCCCAGCAAACATAATGGTGCGGGGTTGTATGTCTGCCAAAGGGGTAAGACAACTGTACTTTATTGATGGGATGATCAACGCTGAAAAATACATTAACATATTAAAAGAAAGATTGCTGCCATCAATACCAAAACTGGCTGACTGTGGTGAATACACTTTTCAACAGGATGGAGCATCATCTCATACTGCCAAACGAAGCAAATCATGGCGTATAAGTATAAGGAATTTGGGGTCTTAGATTGGTCATCAAATAGCCCTATCGAGAATATATGGGGATATCAATAAACGAGGTCCAAAAAACAGCATTCCGATTGGATCTCCTTAAAACTAATAAAAAGTTTTTCTCACTTATGGTTTTAAATGTGTTTCTTAATTTTTTTTCATGCCACTGCATCCTAATTTGATGTCCAAAACTATACAAAACTGTTCAGTATTCTAAGATATCCTCAAAAATACCTCTGTAGCCACAGCAATAAAGGCTTTCAGGATATAAAAATTTAATTTAAATTAACGTCCTAAAAAAAATTAGCAAGGGTCACGAGCCCTCGTGAGGAAAAAAAATTGACTTGGACTTTATATTTGAAAATTAATGAACTTTGTATATAAATATGAACATAGGAGGTCCAAAAAATAGCCAAGCATTCCGGTATAACCTTTTGAAACTTAGTAAAATTTGTTTCACATCTATGGTTTTTCTTGTGTTTCTTCATTTTTTTCGTGGCACTGAATCCTAATCTGAGGTCTAAAAATATATATGTGTATATATAATACATATAGCTTAGAGTTCTAAGATATCCTCAAAAATACCCCAGTAGACATGCAATATAGGCTTTCAGGTCAAGATTTCAATAAAATTAAAATACTTTAAAAAACAGTACAGTCACGATGCTCTCGTGAGAAAAACAAATTGACTTGGTTTATAAGTGAATATATATAAAGAATATCAATATTCGAGGTCAAAAACAGTCAAGAATTCCGAAATAATTATGAGGTTAAAAAAATATTTTTTCATTTATGATTTTTAAGGTAATTTTTTTTTGGGGCACTAAATACTAATCTGAGGCCCAAAAACACATAAAAATATTTAGAGTTCTGAGATATCCTAAAGAATAACCCTGTAACAAGAGCTATATAGGCTTTCAGGATAATTTCAATTTTATTTTTGTTTTTTTTATGCCGTATACAAAATAAATTATTGTCCAGAACTAGTTAAGCCAATACTTTACAAACCCACAAAAAATCACCCAATATAACTTTTTCAGAATTATGTATACAAATTAAAAATAAAACACACCCCCTGCAAATACGTCATTCTACGTCACTGCATTCAACAGATACAGATATACAGCTAAAGCTAACACCCACAACCAAATACCCCCCAAAATCCCACCGATAGGACCCACTACGTTAAAACAATGTCAGTTGATGATAGTGAGCATTGAGCTGCCTCTCAGCGCCAAAGTAAGCTGAACAATAATAAGAGACAAGCAAAATAATAAAATAAATAATGAAGAACAATTCAATTATTTTGGCGCATGTTAAAAGCCACACAATCATGAGTATCTGCTCCTCGAGCCCTTCTTCCGGAACCAGTATGGTTCAGTCTCTTTGTTCCTCCCTTTCGCATACTGTCTGGTTCTTGAAGTGCTGCAGTTTGTGAGCCTAATGATGATGCATTATGGCTAGATTTGTTGTTGCTTTGTTTGGGGTTATTGTCAGGGCTTTGAAGTTTTTCTTGGTACAAAGTACATTGGCCTAACATTTGGCCTAATAGCTGGAAATGGAAAGATGGGCTGTTGAAGCTAAGTACAATGATTATATGGGCAGAAGATGGAGAATGTTTGGATAAGTTTTAAATTAGCAGAAATTTGGTGTGTGAGTGGAATATACTATATAATATATTATTATTTTTGTGCTTTTTTTCTGCTCATTTCGTCATAAGTGCTTCCAAGTGGTAAGTCCATAATGCTGTTAAGCACTTATGGAAGATAACAAAAAAATATTGTATTTTATTAAGCTGAAGGTTTTTGACCCGGTAATGGAACTAGTCTCATTACATTGGACGAATTGGTTTATGCTGATTACAGAAATCGGTGTCTGGAGATATTGATAGTGAAATGAGTAATATTGGTTAACTTAATTAAACGAATATCTTTTAATGGCACAATCAGTCTAGTCTGAGTAAATGACTCATTACGTCACGGGAAACTAGTTAACCTTATTTTTTCGATATTTGGGGCATTTCACTGCTGTAATGAAAAAAAAGGATTTGTTTTGGTTACGATCAGATTTTCTGTCTTGGTACTTAAGAAATATTCGGATACAGAACCCTTCCGACTTTAAAGTACGCAATTTTTTAACAAAGAATTATGTACTGTAAAGTCAGTTACACTAAAGTAATATAATCGAAACATATTTCCTCCTAATATTTTTTGGCTTTTAAAAGCGGCTTTTGGTAAATTTATATTTTAAGAAGTAACTTACAAAAAAATATTGCAACCTAATACTTAATGGGAACGGTTGCCTCACAAGAGGGGTTGTAGTCCAGGTGAATACATCTAAAATAAAAATTGATCATGATCGTGAATTTGATGTTAGACAGAACGCAGTAAATCGTGAACTTTGAAATCGATAACCAGAAAAGACCATATTACAAATTTTTGACCAACATGAGTTTTTTTTTTTTTTTTTAACATTTTTAAAAATCTTTCGGATAATCGCTACGTATAAAATCAGAAGGGTTTTTCGTGAAAAACAAGTCTTTGATCAGGTGTTCGATATTTATAACATCGAAAGATATTCTTCAGCTGCTAAAAATAATTTGTTGCAAATTTCCAAAACTTACAACTTATTAAAAGCTAGAGTATTTCCAAATCAGGTCTGTTCCGGATTTTGATTCCGATTTCTTTCATAGTACTTAACCAATTAAAACAATTTTTCTTTTAAAAAAAGAATCGTAAATTAACAAGATCCATAATATAAAAGTGGATTCCAACTTCGATTTTGTACAATTTCTTAAAGGAAATACTTTTTAAATACAAAAGAATTACAGTAAAAATTAGTATTTCCAGTAGTATTATTTAGGTAGTATCGTAAAATTGGTAGAATGGTAAATCGTAGCAACATATTCATACACCTTTTAAAAACGATTTTAGGCCTTTTGCAACGATTGTTAATAATTTTTTGTTAATAACGTGCATCGAGTACATCGAAATGCAGAGAAAAATCTGATTCAAAGAAAATTTCCTAATACAATCAATATAAATAAGCCAATAAAATGTTTAAGGCCTAAAGGAAGACGCCGAAAATCGACAACCCGAAAACATTATTAAGTTCACAAAAAGTTTAATACATCGGAAAAATACTCCATGATTAGTTGCTCGATGATATTAACATCGGAACATAGTTTTCCACTTGTAGAAATTATTTTTGACTGTTAAAACGATAACATTTTTTTGTATAATCCCCATCATCCATGATCCAGATCAGATCTGATTTAAAAATTCTTACTTAATACATCGTTTTATATAATTGTAAAAAAATGTTATTTGTGTTTAATTTTATAAGACTAAAAAAATGTACATTTCTAGTTTTATTGTAAAATGAAAGAAGACAATGAAATTCTCATAACCACACCCTTAATGGAGGATCCATAATACATATTATCGGTAATATATGTGAGTTTAGAAATCGATTGTTCGTCATTCACAAAGATATTAGACTATTTTTACAATGTACGATGGTCGGGATAGAATTTTAGAGCAGAGTCTGAACTGAAAATCCTTACTTTAAACAACAAATCAATAATTTTTTTTTTAAGAAATGAAGATACGACAAGTCTTAAAAACTCGAACGCATAATCGACGTTCCATAATTGCTATTGGCCGAATACAGTTCCCTGTTAGCAGCCTAGGTAAATATGGTGAACAATATGAGTATGTTTAGCGATTTTGGTTGCATGTTATAAACGATTTATTTTTGTACGAAGATTCGTCAGACCTAATCTGAAGCTTCCAATTACGCTTATTTAAACTTATTTTGAAACCCTAGGTAAGTACAGTAAAAATTTACTACCTCTCCACACTGTTTAAACGATTTTGGGCTTTTACAACGCTATTAGTAATTTTTATATAGAGCTGATCTGATATACAAACTCTTACCTAATGCCACACTATAAAAAGATACAAATTTTGTTTCTAAAATTCCAAATCCATCGGACTTCCAAATGCTTCGGCGGAAAACCAGTTTGCAACCGAAGTTCACATAATGGAAAATTAGTTCGTGATCATGTCGATGGCTTTCATCAATTATGAACCTTGGGTAACTAGACCATTAACCCATTAACATGTTCACATTTAATTATATGTATTATGCTTTACGTCTTTTTCATTGCATAACTTTTGCGCAGCCAACTACTTGAGTATATACGAGTATACATATATGTATATATATTTACATATGTGTGCGGCCTAAACGCATTAAAACACTTCATTATGCCTAATCCTGATGATACACACACTCAACCAAACACACACACACACGTATCCAGTCTCAAAACATATGCCTATAAAATACACTTGAACAACTTGATGCTTTATAGAGAGCAGGAACAGGGTTGAATTAAAAACTAACTTCAGGATACATTTTAATGGGTTGCGTGTGGAAGGGAGTGCAAGGGGTTAAATTTCTGCTACGTTTAACAAGTTCCATACGCAAATCACAGGCACGTCAGAAACCATAAAGTGTATAAATATAAACTAGGACTCTAACCCCTAGGCATATATCCTTGACATTAGCAGTGCGCACGTGACAAGCAGTGTAAGGCTTTCAACCACTTTGATTTCAGCTTGTTTGCTGTAAATTTTACGCCTGATTACGGTTTGGGATTGATAAAAATCTCACGCTTTACAATGCCAGCCACTCGTCTAGATTTAATTTTATATTTGCAATTGTTACCTTATCGACAAACAGCCAAGTGCACAATTTGTTGGCTAAACAAGCAAATGCTGCCAGAACGAGTTCCTATCCAGGATCTGCATGCAGCTACCGTTTTTTTTTTTTTTGGCTTAACCAAATTGCAGCTACTAAAATTGAGCACATAATTGCAGTATAGTTTGTGTCCTAGATGCAGATAGACTTAGTCTGGCGCCAGACTGCTTTACTTGGCCAGCATCTTGTTCATATTCATAATTTTTGCCTTTTCTTCCTCATGCAAATGGACTTTAGGGAAGGGTGCTTCGCGCATATCTTAAGCCGATCTAATGCCCAGGTATCCAGCTACCGTTTTTGGTTGTTTCGTTGTGTTGGCAACAAATTGGATTACAATTAAATTGCATTTACATGCGCTACCTTTGTTGCTGCTACAATGTAACCCCGGTTTGTGCCCTTGGATAACTGAAAGATAGATGGATAGATAGATATTCATTCGTTGGTAGCTACCAGGCTGAGCCTCAATTAAAAATTGCCATATTTTGATTTTGATATGGCCTTTGGTAAGGGACGCCGACGGACGCCGTCAATGTCCAGCTGTGCGCATTTGGTTTAAATTTGTAAGATAATTGGAATGCGTTCGTGCCATGGCGTACATCAAATGTGAATTGTTCCGATGAGTTTTAGATGCACAACAAACAATTAGCATAGAGGTTAGGACAATGTTTCCAAAGGTAACTATTTAAAGGTGCGCGAGCAGTGGAAGTAACTGCTAAATAAAGGCACTGTTTTAAGGTTCTGTCATTGTGGTTTTGAAATCATTTTGTATAGGTGAATATGAACAAATTTATAGACGGGTTTTAAAATTTTGGATGAAAACTTATTCAAAAGTTCAAATAAACAATTTTACCCTAATCAATGTTTAGTGAAATTTTTGAAAATTTTCTACCAGTAATTTCGAAAAAAATTTTGTTAAACATGTTTTTTTACATTCCAAGATAAAGAAGAAGGACGCTGCATCGAATTCCTTATTGGTCAGCATTAAAATACTTATAAGATTGAAATGACGAAACAATTGTTCTTTAGATGGGAGAACAGTCAGATAAGTTTTTGTTAAAAAAAGTCATCGAAAATTACGATATTCACGTCCGAACATAACTGAGAGATTTCAAACTTAAATTTGCTCAATTTGATCAAAAAATATACCAATAAAATGCAATAAACAAAAGCACCAGCAGATGGCTCACCCTATATTAATATTCAGCCACGCTCTGGTAAATGCTTCATGTCTTACATAAATACAAAATCCTCTGTCGTAAGAGATATAAAGCTTTGCTTACAAAGAGTCAGAAAAAAATAAGTACAAAACGAGAACGAAAAATTCGGAATTGAGTCAACGCAAAACAAAAAAAAAACAAAATTTATTCATTTTGGTCGTTCGTTTTCCAAAAAAAAGGAATGAGATATGTTTAAGGCTAAAAACATATGAATAATAATAGTTTTGAAATTAGCTTTACTAACATTACTTTGAACTTTTATTAGTACTTTTTTTTTTTGGTATTTTCTGCCTAAGACCCATGTGAACAAATGGGTTTTGGAGAGTATAAAAGCTATGGAGACAAAATTTTGTATTTATAATATTTTTTAAATTTACCCCTCCCTCACTAGTAATAAGAAAAAACGTAAATAGCTTTAAAAGATTTGGAACATACGTCTTTTTTCACTACACACTTTGCGATATCCCAAGTCGATGCTAAATTTGAAAAATTTTTAATTTAGCGTCTGGTTCTGAATATTTGATATCTATATTTTGATTCATCGAGCTTATATAAATTTATTTATTTTCCATATGGCGCGAAGGTACTACTATTTTTTTTTTTTCTTCTTATTCTAGGGGTAATACTAAATGCAAATAAGTTGTAAATTTGTTTATTTTAAAATTACATTAGAGAGACTTGGAACAAGTACAGAATATATTTTAGCTACTTCATTGTAAAAAGTTTAAATTGAATTCCGACTTTTTTATATATACCAAAGGGTGCAGAAATAATTATTCAGTAATGACCAAGACCAACCATATGCGATATATTATATTGTTACTATGTTGGTAGCTTAGAAGGTTATGGGATGACGGTATAGTTCAACACTATTTGTTGCTAAACAATCTTGCTCTATCGGAAAAAATTAGACCCATAAAATTTTACCAAACCATACAAATTTCCATGGTTGATTGCCAGATATCAGTTATATATCTCTTCCCTTAGTAAATAACAAAATATTTGTTGACTTAGTTTTTAATATTTTTAGCTAATTTTTAATCAAAACGTATTCTTGGTAATATATAGCTTATAAATAATTATAATCACATATTTATTTATTTTATTAAACTCTTTGTTGAAGTTTTTTGAGCCTTTTTATATTCTGGGAGCTAAAAAACATTTATTCTCACTCTTATCTTCAAAAATCATATTTTTTCTTACGTGGCTCTGTAGTTAGATTGAACCATACAGCTTTTGATCTAAGGTAGCCTTTAAGATTTTTTTTTTGTGGCTGTGTAATTAGATTGAATTAAATAGCTTTTGAACCAAGGTAGGTCTCACAATGCTTTTTTGGTAATACTATACTAATACTATTTATAAACTAATCATATTTGAAATCAAGCTTTATTTCAAATGTTTTTAATTAAAATTATTAAATAATATACAACCTATAAAGAAAGAATTGACTAATAAAGTTTATTATCATCTTGTATTACAGAATTTATAATTATTTACTGGTTTTCAAAAATACACTCACCAAAAATCAAATTTATAAATTTTATTTTATTACTTTATTTCATTTATTATCAAATTTAAAAATTTTATGTTTGGTAATAATAATAAATAATATAGTAAAATTTAATTTTTAACATATAAACTTATATCTTTTTGTAAAGCCCTTAACAACCATTTTTTTTAAATATGTTTACTGTGAATTTATATTAAAAAAATGGCGGACGTAAAGTCGGGCGCGGACGACTTTAGGATACCCTGTACCACTAGCTTGTAATAAAGTCCGATTTCTTCACAAAAAACCAAAAACAGA
This sequence comes from Chymomyza amoena, assembly GCA_037043745.1. NCBI lineage: Eukaryota > Metazoa > Arthropoda > Insecta > Diptera > Drosophilidae > Chymomyza > Chymomyza amoena. The sequence goes on along the minus strand of JBAMAX010000885.1, from coordinate 67,914 downwards.
AGAATTTTTAAGCAAAAATTTTTTTTTTGACCGATCATTCATATGGGAGCTATATGATATAGTCAACCGATTTCAATAAAATTTGACACAGTGCTTAAATACCTTAAAAAAGATCTGAATGCCAAATTTATTTCAAATATCTTTACAAACAAAAAAACACATCGAATTTTGTATAAAAATCGTGTTTTTGGACCGATTGGTCCTATGGGAGCTATATGATCTAATCAAACGATTTGGATTAAATTTAGTACAGTGCTTAGGAACTATAAAATACTCAGGAATGTCAAATTTGGTCCCAATATCTTAACAAACAAACGAAAAAATAGATTTTTTGGAAGATCGGACCTATGGGAGCTATATGATATAGTCAACCGATTTTGTTCAAATTTGGCACATTGCTTAAGTGCTCTAAAAAATTTTCAAACGCCAAATCTGGTTACGATATCTTTATTAAAAATCGAAATATAGCGAACTTTTCTTTAAAAAAGTTATTTTGGCCGATCGGTCCTATGAGAGCTTTATGATATAGTCAACCGATTTCGATTAAATTTGGTACAGTGTTTGAGAACTATAAAAAACTTTCGAATACCAAATTTGGTTACGATATCTTCATAAACAAACGAATTATTCATCTAAAACTTTTTTTTTGTCGAGGTCGTCTCAAGCACCCCTATGGGAGCCTTGCCTCCTATGGAATAATATGGGATCTAATGTGAAAGTTCGGTAACTCTAGCTCTTACCATCTCTGAGATCTAGGCGTTCACACGGACAGACGGACAGACGGACATGGGTATATCGACTTCTCTATTCACCCTGATCATATTTTAGGTAACTTTGGGGTGTCTCCGACGTCTCCTTCTATATGTTACATACATTTTCGGCTTGCACAAACTTAATATACCCTTGGTACCATACGGTACAGGGTATAAAAATTGCCTAAAAATATCAGATTTCGGGGTTTTTAGAAATACTCCCATATAAAACGATTTTTGATTTTTAGGCTAAAAAAAAAACATTTGAAAATTGTATTTTATTACTTTATTTTATAATGATAGAATTTTAATATTTTATGTTTTAGCCCAAAAATACAAAATTTAATAAAATTCTATTTCTTAACAACTTTTTAAATATAAACTTATTCCTTTGCGCAAGGCCCTTAACAATTACGATATTAATTATTATTTTTCTTAAACATTTTTTTAGCCACTTACTTATCGTTAAGTTTTAAACTGCTCGACCAAGTTTCAGAATATAACAAGGTTAAGGTATGTACTGTCATTTCAATATGGCGCAACTTTCAAACAACAACTTCCGTTTCCGTTGCCAATTACCAAGCAAATTTTCGTGTTACCAATGCCACTTTACACTTTCCAATCTGTGTGTGTGAATTTGTATCCATGTGCGTGTGTATTGCATTGGGGTAACTTTGCACCTTATTTCATTTACAATTTGATTTTCATGCTTTGTACATGCAATTTTTTTTTCTTTTTTTTTTGGTACATGCTACAAAATTTATTCGGCTCTTTTTTTTGGAGGGGCACATGAGCGGGTGTGGAAAACCCATTAAAGAAATTACATGCTTTTGTATGACAGCGGAAGGGGGTGTCATCAGAAGAGTGCGTGGCTGTGTGTGTGTATTTGAACGTTTGAATGCAACATCATTCGCATTGATGTTTAAAAAGCGACGACGATAGCGCTTAAATGTCTGGTGGACAAACCGAAGGACGACAGACGAGGAAGTGGGCGTTTATTTTTTTTGGTGGGCGTGTATTGGGTGCGTTGTTTTGTGGGCAGCAAAAACATCAAAGTGATTGAATTGTTGCGATTGCTTTGAGAAATCAACAGACAGTGAGGAAAAAGTGTGTAAAGTACAAAGCAATTTGTATTTAAATTAAATTAAAATTGCCGGCAGTTGAACCAAACGAAATGGAACGGAAACGAAAGTGGAAACGAAACTATTTCAATACGAAAGCAGAAACTTTTGACATTTATTTATTGGTACAAACTTTTGCGCAGCATTTGCTGCAATTGCTGCAACTTGAAAAAAGCTTTTGGCAATATTTAAGCCTGGTTGCATATGCTGTCTAAGCGGCTTTTGAAAACACGTCTGTGGCAATTCTTTTTATACTCTTTACACATAGAGTAAAAGAGCATACTACGTTACTCTAAATGTATATAAGAGGAAGAAGTCAGCATTTGGCAACTTAATAATATTACAAGACAAGGCCGCTACTGCGAGTAATATTGGTATGTTATTGATTCTTCCCGTTGGCTCTATCTGCATCAAACTATAACCATGTTCTTCTTTTAAAAGGTGTATAGTATTATAATAATATCAATTCGGTGAGAAGGTTATTTCTAAAAAACACCCTTTATAAGCTACAAAAGAGTTCCGTTTTTGGAACGACTTTTCTCTTGTGGATTCCAGACATATTTCTAAAACCTCGAAGAGGTACTTAACGAAAAATGAATTTCGTATGTATGGTAGACCAAATAATTAAAAAAAAAATGTATATACGATATCTTTAATTCAAAGATCTCTCAGCACAAATGTGACACATACATATGTATGACTTCTGATAACGAGATTGGTAAGAGAAATCTCAATCATCTCAATCTGATCATCTCAATTTTTTGTGATGCCAACTCAGCCATTAGATTGCCTATTACCCTTTTCTGTATGCGCCCATATCCTTGTTAACTTCTTTAATGTTGTGTTATTTGATTAAGTGGCAAGGCGTGTACAGAAAATTCCATGGAACGTAGCGAAGTTGCTATCAAGGCTCCGTCATCCCACTCCATGAAAAGTAAGTTTATACGTAGCAGGCTGATAGCACCAAGTAACGAAGAGGCTGACTAGTGCGCCAGGAACGGATCAGCACTGCCAGTTACCCTTGGAGTTACGGATATAAAAAGACGTTTAAAGCTGAGACAGAAAGAAAATGGAACTCTGCGTCTAGTTGATACATTTCTGGAAAAGGCCAACAGGAAAGTCTATATATGTAACAGGGCACTGTACCATGGGCCTCATCGCTGAGGAAATTCGCGTTCCCAATCACTAATTTGGTATTAGCTGCGAAGATGAAAAGGAGACTGAAGATATCCAACACGCAATGTGACTGCAGTTGACTTCTTGCAACGTCGCACGCAACTTCTGGTGGATCTACTTCGAAGATCTGGGCAATTTAGCAAGCCTGCCCCTAGCGGATCTGGCCAGCTTCATTGAATTTTTAAATTGGTGCAGAAAGATTTCGGAGATTATGAACGCCAGCTACTCAACCTTACTAGATCACACCCAGTGATATTGGCAATGAATTAGCTTCCTAACCTAACCTAATCATAGTTTCCACCAAAAATAACTAGCTCATATACTTTATGGTCTTACTGACTAATAGTCCTATATTTTTTTAACACGATAATAATAAAAGTATTATTAACTTTTTCGGCCAGAAATTTAATTCTCAATTTCCACAATTTTTGAACCCCTCCGCAGCTCGGTGACCAACCGTAGTGCATACAAAGACCCGCTGCTCCCACCTCCAAGCCTCCCTAGCTGTCACGTACTGATACGTAATTCTTAGCAATTGTAAAAACAAGATCTTGAAAATTTTTTGAACCAGTAAGTCAAAAATGAAGTGCGTGGTATAAAAGCCCCCTTGAACTGGTCAGGAAGTTTGGGTATGGTCCCTAAGGTTAATCGAAGAATTTGAAAGTGAGGACAATCCTTAAGCTCCATAGCAATTTAAAAATCAAGAACCTTTAAGTTATGGGCGAGATTTAGTCGGAAACGTGTGGATAAGTCATCGAAAGCTCGAAATTTCAAATCGAAAAATGACCTTGAAAGAATTCCATCAATTTTTGGGAGTGTTAAACTCGTCGTTTTTGGTTTCTCGCCCGAGGGCGCCACTGGGCGTCCACTGGCGCGGATTTGAAATAATTTCTCACTGAAAAAAATACTAAGCGGAAATTTGGAAAAACTGAAGATTCTTAAATAAGAGTGCTAAAGCTAAGATAGGATTAATACTGGACTTCAAGTACTCGATTTGAGATTCACAGTGGTGCTTTTAAAATAACTTTTTATTTTAGCTAGTTTGCCTTTTTAAAATTTTGTGCAGTGTATTGCAAAGTCGGATACCTACTCGACTGTATGAAATTTTTGTTGCTATGCATATAAATGCACATATTGTTGTTATTGTTGCTTATATATTGTTCGTTCGAATGAGAATCGACCGCAAATAATTTTCAATTGCAATAAATATAAATTAAGACACACACACGCAGACACATAGAGTACATACATATATAGAGTACATAGTACATTAAATGCCAATGGTTGAATGGATTTTGTTTGTTGCTGTCTGTGCATTTGTTTACCAACGATTGCCATTAAAATTTAAATCACAGCAATTATTATTAATGGTCGAAAGCGCTTTTTATAAATGTATTCGAAATTGTTGTTCAATATTCCATGCCATATGCCAAGAACAACAGCAACAACAACAGCAATATGGAAAACAAAAATCAATGGCAATAATTTTCACGCCATTTTTATGTTGAACACCAGAACACAATCGAACAGACAAGCAATTATGTATATGCTGTGTGTGTGTGTGTATGTGTGTGTGTGTGTGCGTGTGCGTGTGTGCATGAGTGTTGGTGGAAGAGGTGTACATATGTATTTAAAGCTACAAATGATTTGTAATGGGTTCAATCGAACTATTTGTGAGCTATGAGGTCTCTCATAGCATGTCTCTCCGGCATGGAGCTGTGAAAAATTTGCATTGGGTTTATTCTCATTAAATTTATATGGGGTAAGTTTGGATGCTGGAAATCCCCCAAAGTCTCCTCGAATATGATCAGGAAGACAAAAAAAAGTTTATGTTGACATATCTATCCGATCACCTGCAGGTCTGATATCGATTTTGATTCATTATTTTAGGAGAAAAAAGTTTATTTTTAGGACAAGAGACAAGAGCTAGAGCAACCAAACTTTCTATTTTAACTCCATATTAGTACTATTATTATATTACGACCTCTGGCGGCACTCAAAATTAAAAATGCATGTCAAAAATGGGTTCCTCGACCCCAAAAACTTCCAAATTCATATTTAGCTAAAGAAAAATTAACCATGGCCTTATAAATGGAATGTCTAAGTCGTTTTTTCAATATTTTGATAAAATTCTCGAAATTAATGTTAGCCCTGTAACACTTTTATTGTTGACCTTTATCATTTTCTGAATGACAATATTAGAGGATGCTTAAAGAAAATTGGTGTTAAATATCAGAAATTAAGTGGCTTTTCACTAGCTTGTCCTGTCTCTGGCTACTTTAAACCTATTTATAAAGTGTACTTTGAAAGTCAAGTTACTAGCGCACAACATATAATGGTATAAATTAATTATATAGGGTGGGTCATCTGTTGGATTGTTTAGTAATTGCATTTTATTCGTATGTTTTCCAACAAAATTAAGGGAATGGGAACCACCTTGATCAAATGTTCCTGGGATATATATTTAGAAAAATCCAAAATACAAGATTATCGGTATAAGCTTTTTTAAAATATTCCCCATCTACAAAGCATTTATGCCAGCGCTTGATACAATCTTCGAACCATTTTTAATAATCAGTGGCCATCAGTGCCCTCTTTGATTTTTCGATGACCTCATTTCGTTCCACGGTTCAGTATTGTTAGATCGGCCGAATAGGAAAAACTCGCAGGGAAAAAAATCAGCTGAATTCGGTGATAGTTGGATGGTATTGCGTTTTTACCCAAATGTTCTTGGAAGTCAGGTTTTCGGCACCAGTTCTGCATCAGCACTTTTGAATTGATCCAAAAGCAATGCCCAACTCCACTGCCAACTCTCAATCTGCGGGTTACGGTCATCCATTCTTTGATTGTGTAGATGTTTTCGTCGGTTTTCGATGTCGATGGACTGCCGCATTCTTTGAATGACTCACGGCCACTTTTGAATCGTTTATGCCACTGGTAAATGACTGTTTTCTTCAGAGTTCATAAATCGTCAATGACAGATGTGGCAGTTTAAGAAAAACAAGAGACGTTTAATTGGGTGACTGAGAGCGTCACACGATGATGATTCCAGAAACTTTTTGATCAAGGTAATATACCAAATACAAGTTTGAAACAACTCATTTATGTATAAAAGATAATATTGACCAAATGGCTACCGCGGCTCATCCCACAGGCCCGTATGCGAAAACCCATCCAGCTGTTCTCCTATCCCAACAAGTGACACTGATAATGTTCCGTGGGCGTATTTGCATGTAAATGCCACCGCTTGTGGTAGGTTTAGGCAACTATGGCGCCTCCATGTTTCCGTCGACTCGTCGACACTATCCTCAATAGCAGCAATCCACTTTCTGCAGTTATTTACCGAATTATAAGTATTTAACAACCAACCCAACAGATGGGTCACCCTATATTATAAGTATGTACTCAATGTATATATACTGTTTGCATATAATTGCACATGGCAATGGCTTTTCATGCGGCTTTTCATTTTATTTCCATTCAAGTCCCAACATTGACCACAATCAACACAGACAGAGCAGAGCAAACTGGAGCGAACGGACGGTAGATCCCCCCTCAGCTTGTCTCTGGCAATAATTATAATGCGAGCTTAATAGCATTTTACAATCAAATAAATTGCAGATAGTAAAATTACAATTTATGGCACAGATGCTGGCGCAGGAATTAAGCTATTGATAAAGGAGAAAGATGCAGTTGGTTAACACCTGCAAAGCGGTGCCACAGAACTATCAATTACTATTTATTGTTAGGATTCTCACGCAAGCACAATAATGCCATTTGATATCATCTTGGGAACGTACTCTGTTAATTAACTCGATGCTCGAATTTCAACAAAGTGTTAAAAAGAACAACACAGCAACCAAGATGCAAGAGTAGGCCAAGACAGTCGGAATTCCATATGATAGCAATCACATTAGCAAAAATATTACAACGGGTAACATGGTAGTTTTGCAGCAGGATTAAAGGACATGAAAAATACATGAAACCATGCCGAAGTGGTTCAAGAACTCGCACCTAAGGCGTAAGCCATATCTAAACAATTGTGACAAATCAGTAAAACATTTGTATTTAGACCAAAAACTCCGAGACAATAGCACCAGTCCAGAAGCATTTGGAGTACACGTACTCGAGTGCTAACAAAAGGTAAGCAGATTTACGCTAATATGACGGCATCTGTTTGACAACGCACAACACAGCGTGTGAAGATGGTTAGCCACGCGCAAAGATGTCCTCGTAGAGCAGCAGAGATTACGTGGAGGACCTTCAAGTGTTGTTTGTTTAAATTAGTTAAATCTCAGGTAAATACTTGAAATACTTGCGCCTTAGACAGACAAAGCGACGTGCAGCTTAATTGCCAAAAGTAGTCCAACAGTCTGGTTTAGCTCATGGTATTAGTGCAAGTAGTCCTAGAGAGTCCTAACACACTCTGTGTGGGTTATGTTATTCCTGGAAAACTAGACTACAGCACTCTAAACTCCAAAATGTCATACCATTGCACCATTTGGATGCGCAACCCGTCAATACATAATTACTAAATGTGACCTTTTAACGCAACCAAGTCCATTCCCACAGTTTATGGGCCAAAACAACTGACAGGACTCCACTTGGCGCGTAATTTGTGCCAAATTACAGATGAAAAAGCAGCGAAAAGTGTGAAAACCAACAAATGAGCCTGCTGGGAGCTAAATTGAGAGTATGCTGCACTGGCTTGGACGTAATTGCAAACATGGGAATAGTCTAATTGTGGCAAAGTTAAAACGTAAAAAAGAGAATTTAAGGGGAGTTTGCAACATTGGGTGGCAACGAATTCCAGTACGTGATAAAGGATATTGCAAAAATAATTCTCTCACAAATTTTTTGCAAGTATCAATTTTTCAAAAACGTGGGTTTCGTATTCGAACCCCCGGAAATGTTCAAAACAAAAGTAGACCGTTTTTTGTGACCTCTGATATATATACCCCTCGGGATTGCTACTATGTCATGAGGATGAGGCTCAGTGCGTTTAGTGATCCTAAGAGCAATGCCGGTACGGTCTTCCAGGCCGGTAAGGTCGAGCATGAATACTGAAGTAAAGGGCAATCCACAACTTTTACGTCTGTTTATCAGGGGCTTCGTGTCCGTGCCCCGGAATGTTATATATACACCCTCGGGTATTACCACTTTATCGTGGTGAGAAGGCTCGGTACGTATAGTGATCCTATGAGAGCAATGCCGGTAGGACCTCCCAAGCGAGTAAGTTCGAGGGTGAATACTGAAGAGAAGAACAATTCACAACATTAACGTCTGCTTACCAGGTTTCATGCGGCTTAAAGTGGGCGTTTAATCCTATAACAAACGACTCGCAATAAAAACGTGACCAGAAAGATATAACAGAATGCCTTAATATCCTTTCTGCCTCCTACAGGCATAGTAGGTTGCGTAGGGCCAGAGACTCAGCCCTAAAAACCAACCCACTCAATTTAACGTAAATTGATTCGAAAACAATTTTTAACCTAATTGACAAAATGATAATCTGGAACTCTCTCGGACAAACGAATTATACACCAAGTTCCCAAGTAGAGATATATAGGTAGTTAGGATAAGTTAAATAAAATTAGAGACTTGATAATTAATAGAGATTCTAGAAAAACCCGATCATAGCGTCTCGTCAAAACGAACCCCTTACGAAGTTTGAGGTGAAGATCCTTCAAATTTATACTTTCTCTCGCATGTAAAAAAAAAGTGGGGAATAGGGAATTTAAAACTTTGGTTTGTTGGTGTTTTGTTGCCTGTATTGAACAATGTCATTCTGCTTTCAGCTATTCCCTAATAGGTACTCTCTATTTTTGGTTCCAAACTTTTTTCTTTAAGATAGAATGAACTCATAAAAACTTAAATGAATTTTTGTAAGTTTACAAAGAGCATAAAAATTCAATTGTTTACAGTCTAATTTCCCACTATAGTATTGTATATAGGGTGGGCTATGTGTCGGTTTGGTTGTTAGACACTCATAACCTGTACAAAGTGGCTTAAAATAGCTGGTTAAAAAATTGGCGAGCTTACCATGACAATAAACAACTAGAACTTTGATACAACAAAAAAATTCTGTTCTGAATATTTAAAAAGTAGAGTTAACTGGTTATAAAGTACAGTAGTTTCAAATTAGCAGGCAGCCGATTCGATTATTGTTTGAAGTGCTCAAAAAACAAAATGAATGTAAATCGATTGTAAAAAGAATGCAAATAAATGAGCAATGTATAGTTTAAATAAAAAACAAAGTTCAAAGCATATGCCGCGTGTGTTAATGCTTAGATGAGCAGTGATAAGTATTTACAAACATGTGTATGGAAATATATCTTCAGACTTGTAAGATTTTTCCTATACGTTGGTTGCCCAGTTGTACTATTGTCCACTCTCAAAGACAATGTAAAGTATAGCAAAATATTTATCACGCACTGCACACGCCGCACAAAGGTAATGAGCTATAAAGCCTTGGTCTCTTCTACATGTGAAATCTATTTTTTTTTGTTTGCTACTTAATCTAGTAATGCCCAAAAGCGGCTCAGCCACATAGATACTCAAACGCAGATACCCACACACAGATAGTCACACACACAGATACAGATACAAGTAGACACACGCCGAACCGCCCATAACAAAAGGAAAGCGCAACGTTGAACGAATGAACTAGAATGGACTTTGTTTTCCTTGGTTTGCGGCCTTGGTAAAAACAATGGATACGTTAAAATCGCCCACAATTCTTGATCTTGATGCAGTTCCCTCATATGAGAACAATAGAAACTCATGCAAACATCGACAATAATTTTACATACAGCATAAACCATTTAAGCGCACTTTTCGGATACTATTGGCAAAACATCGGGCCAGTGGATAGTTAGTATGATAGTGGTGCCAATGCTTATCATAGCGACTCTTTGTATGAAACTCCTCCTACCTAAACCTGAACATTTCGAGCCCTAGGCGGTCTAAACGAGTGTATAGAAGATGGATATTCTTAAATATATGAAATAAAATTAAAAAATGGCGTACGTAAAGTCGGGCGCGAACGACTTTAGGATACCCAGTACCACTAGCTTGTAATAAAGTCCGATTTCTTCACAAAAAACCAAAAACAGAAGAATTTTTAAGCAAAAATTTTTTTTTGACCGATCGTCCCTATGGGAGCTATATGATATAGTCAACCGATTTCAATAAAATTTGACGCAGTGCTTAAATACCTTAAAAAAGATCTGAATGCCAAATTTATTTCAAAATCTTTACAAACAAACAAAACACATCGAATTTTGTATAAAAAACGTGTTTTTGGACCGATTGGTCCTATGGGAGCTATATGATCTAGTCAAACGATTTGGATTAAATTAAGTACAGTGCTTATGAACTATAAAATACTCACGAATGTCAAATTTGGTCCCAATATCTTAACAAACAAACGAAACACAACAAATTTTGTTAAAAAATCGATTTTTTAGACGATCGGACCTATGGGAGCTATATGATATAGTCAACCGATTTTGTTCAAATTTGGCACATTGCTTAAGTGGTCTAAAACATTTTCAAACGCCAAATCTGGTTACGATATCTTTATAAAAAAACGAAATATAGCGAATTTTTCTTTAAAAAAGTTATTTTGGCCGATCGGTCTAATGGGAGCAATATGATATAGTCAACCGATTTCAATCAAATTTGGTACAGTGATTGGGAACTATAAAAAACTTTCGAATACCAAATTTAGTTACGATATCTTCATAAACAAACGAATTATTCATCAAAAACGCTTTTTTTTTTGTCGAGGTCGTCTCAAACACCCCCATGGGAGCTATATAATTTATCCCCGATATCAAAAAAATAAAATAAACTTGCCTCCTATGGAATAATATGGGATCTAATGTGAAAGTTTGGTAACTCGAGCTCTTACCATCTCTGAGATCTAGGCGTTCACACGGACGGACGGACAGACGGACATGGGTATATCGACTTCTCTATTCACCCTGATCATATTTCAGATAACTTTGGGGTGTCTCCGACGTCTCCTTCTATATGTTACATACATTTTCGGCTTGCACAAACTTAATATACCCTTGGTACCATACGGTAAAGGGTATAAACACATTTTTTGAGTTATGACACTCTTCTTGTATATGAGTGACTTTATCTCTAGATGGGTCAGTAGTATAATCAAATTTTGTATAACGATTTTTTATAGAATTTTATGCTTTACAATTTTTTAGAACATTGGGAAACATTTTAAATTAAGGGTAAAATAATATATGCAAAAATCCGATTTTTTTAACTTTTGACCTTAAATATCTGTGGATAGGGTCATAATATTAAGAGTAACTTTTAAAGTTAATCTTAAAATGTCAAAACGATAAATCATATCAAATTTAAACTTAATACCTTTCAATTCTGGGGAGCGAGGTTTATTTGCAGTTTTTTGCGGTACTGTTTAGGGGCAAAGTTCCATCAAAACACATACCTTTTACAATTCTAGAAATTACAAACTTTATATAACATATTTTTTAGTTTTTTGCAAGGAAATTACACGCATAAAATAAAATTTTTTATATTAAAAATATTTTTAAAATTAAAAACTAAAAATTACAAAAAAACATTTAAAACGAAAAACTAAAATTTGTATTATTTTAATATTTTGTCTATCATGGAAAAAAAGATTCGCGTCAATATCTTTATTCGTTTAGAAGATATGGTTTGGCAAAGAAAAGTCTAAAAAATCAAATTTTCAGTTATCGATAAATCGTTAAATGATCTGAATTTTGCAATCAAATTTGACGTGGTTACTATTGGCTAGCAGCTCTACCTAAATCATAAAAATCGGAGAACAGGGGAAAACTGGCCTGTTTCACTTATTTTCGCGCCTATATATATATTTTGATATTTATTTATTTTATAAATTTATCGTATATAAAGAAAGTTTACAAAATAAACGTAGCTTGTAACGTATCTGCCAGCCTGCGGCTATTTTAAATTTTATTAGTTTTTTATTTTTACAGTTTTTTAATTCTTAACAAATCATCATATTGCGCGCCGAGTCAAATCATTTTAAATTTAACGTTTGTTCGATAATTATCATAAATTAATCGAATGTTTTGCCAAGTGCTGCCAACTTATCAAAGTGCTCATATGTTTTGTTTTCGTTTTTCGTGTTGTCATTCATTTGTTGAAGCCGGTTAAAGACGTGCGTTGACTTAGGAAGTTTTTCAACTAAATTTAACTACGTATAATATATTTGTAACTTTATAAATAAAATTAAACATGTCATTCATTGGACGCACACTGCTACGCAACGTAAGTTCAATTATAATTGCATTTATGCTAAAAAACATTGCCAGACGATTACGTAATTGTGCGGTCTTTAATCGTCTATTACAAGAAACGCAATCAGCATACAAAAAAGTTTATGATCATGCTATATTTCAGGTGTCGTTGCTAGGCAAAGGTCTTGTCAGTCAGCAAAAACAGGCAGCTCGATTGCTACATCAGAGTAAATTAATATGATTTTATCTACAATATATTTCACGTTTTTAATTGCTGATATATTTTAAACTTAGCTGCTCCACTGTGCGCTGTACGCGTGCAACAACCGGCACCAGATTTCAAAGGACTGGCCGTAGTGGGTAATGACTTCCAGGAGATCAAACTAGAGGATTACAGAGGCAAATATTTGGTGCTGTTTTTCTATCCCTTGGACTTGTAGGCTCTTAACACCTTTAGTTAGTTTACCTGTAAACTAATGTGCTTTTATGCTTCCATCTATTGCAGCACCTTTGTTTGCCCCACGGAAATTGTTGCATTTAGCGAACGCATTAAGGAGTTCCAAGCCATTAATACTGAAGTTGTTGGCGTCTCAGTGGATTCGCATTTCAGTCACTTGACCTGGTGTAATGTGGACCGCAAGAACGGCGGTGTTGGCAAGCTGAACTATCCACTACTCTCTGATATTACTAAAAAAATTTCGTCCGACTATGATGTTTTACTGGAAAAGGAGGGCATCTCACTACGCGGCACCTTTATAATTGATCCTAAGGGCATACTACGTCAATACTCTATTAATGACTTACCTGTAGGACGTTCTGTTGATGAAGTTATCCGTTTGATTACGGCCTTCCAGTTTGTAGAGCAGCACGGTGAGGTCTGCCCAGCCAACTGGAACCCCAAATCTAATCCAGCTACTATTAAACCTGATGTAGAGGACTCGAAGCAGTACTTCTCCAAGCATGGCTAAAACTCCTAATTTGCAACAATACCATCTAATTCAAATCAAATAAAATCCTTATCTAAAACTACATTGGTGACTTTCCACATAAAAAAATGGCATTATTTCTAGTTGGTTCTGAGGAATCCTGAAATTCGGTGATATGCACACTTTATTCAGAACATAGATTTCTCGTTCGGCTTTATTTCCTATATTCTTTAAAATAACAACCATATTAAATCAAAAGATAAGATCGTATCAGTCTTAGAAAATACTGGCATATTAATAAATCATTACATACTGTTTCATTCATTAATTCACGACAATCTTATCGATTTATTATTTCCTGTGAAGCTGTAATCTTTAGGATTTGAAACTATCACTAATTGATTTATTCCTAAGTCCAAAAAAAAAAAACACATAACTTAGTCGCTAATAACTTTTCGTCAAACTTTTATTGAAGCTTCATAAAATACAAATAAGTTTTGTATGCGCTTTTCTTTAAAACTATATAGATGTGTAGTATAATTTAATATAATAAGCACGATTAAGAGTCAAAAGTTGCTAGATAATTGCGAGGACAGTCTCATACGGGAAGAGCACTATCATCTTCATAGCTTGCATTCACATACAGCTCTTCTAATGCCCTTAAGATGGTGGTGGAGGTGGCGGTGGCTGCGCCAGACTGATGGTCGGTGGTGGCGGCGCACAAGGTGGTGGTGGCGGTGGCGCATAAGCAGAGCCCCAACCACCATAGCCAGCGCCAGGTGGCATAAGTCCTGGTGGTCCACCGTTCCATGGCGGCATAGGCGCGTTAGTTGTGCCTGGCGGCGGTGGCGGTATTAGCGGCGGCATTGTGCCCGGTATGGGCGGATTCATGGGCTCTGCGCCCGGTGGTGGCGGCGGCTGTGGCGCACTCATCCAGGGCATAAGCGGCGGCGGCATTGGTGGCGGCGCTTGGTTCATTGGCGGCGGCGGAGCATAGCCTGCCAAGCCTATGCCATTACCAGGCGCTGCGCCCCAGCCACTAGACATGTCGCGTTGAAGATCCCGCGATGAAGAATTTGGGGGCGATTGTATGGCCTGCATTTGCGTAGGTTTCTTATCAAATATGCTATAGCTGCTGCGATGCAAAGCAGGCGCTGCCGGTGATTCAACCTTGGGCGCAGTTGGCGGAGGTCCCTCTCCCAACTCAGCCATTAAGCTTAAGTACTCTTCATCTATTTTTGCCTGCGAATCCTCACAGGCCATGCCTGGTCCTCCTGCACCGGGACGCTTGCTGCGACAATCCTTCGTTAAATGGCCACCGCCACCACATGATGTACACACAATAGTATTGGTTAATATGGGCTTCTCTGGGCATTGCCAGGATTTGTGTTCTGTGGAGCCACAAGTACAGCGCTGTATATCATTTTCGCGTAATGTGCCATTGAGCTGCGCTAACTCACGCAGTTGCATGCGTCTTAAGTCATTGTGACCCTCAGGCACCTCAATGCCCTGGCGTATGACATCTTTTATTTTGTCCACTGCCTTTTTGACTGCCTCTGGGTTTGGAGCTGTGATGAACGCGTGTAGTGGTTCATCTTCACCAGGTAAAGGTTGACCATCCTTGCGTCCAACTTTGCCTTCTTTGACAGAGCCTTTGCCGCGTATAATAATCTTGGCTCCTGTTTCCTTTTCCATGGCTTTCAACGTGTTGCCACGTGGACCAATTAAGAGGCCTACAAAGTTAATATCCGGATGTTGCTCCTGAGGTATCAAGACCTTGTCGCTCACACGTGTCACGGGCGGTCTAAAGGAGGGAAGAGTGGCTTTAGCCAAATTTTTCTAGCATAAGCAACTTTGCCAATAACTTACTTGTAATCTGCTGGCGGCTTAAATTCAGGATTCACTGCCTGCATTTTCAGTATTAACTGATGACGCTGCTCCTCTAAGCGCTTTCGATAGCGAAACTCACGAGTGTTCAAACGCTTGCCATCAGAACTGTAAATGGGTTCCGGCGAGGGTGACCTGTGAAAGAGCAAAACAAACAAAAAGGCGGAGAATTTGAAATGACCGTGTTCTACAATCCCACGAAAAATGACATTCAAACTAGACTTAATGAACTTAGAGTACTAAATATATCAAAACTTATATCCTGTAAGGTTCAAATCATACATTAAACATCATTATCAGCATCAGTATTAGCAAAATTGTAATTAAAAATTGGCTGGATAATTAAGAAAAGAAGAATTTTGATTAAATCCTTTGAACATATCTATTATATGGGGACGGACCTTGGTTAGTTGCTGCACGGAGCAATCGCTTTGCTTAGAGCCCTGTGTAATAACTTTTGGCATTAATGAATTAAGCTTTTAAATAATACAATAATGCTTACGGCTTTTGTGGAAGATACGAGCTAAAAATGCCATTAATAATAATTATAATGCTGTTTAAATAAGGGTTAATTATAAGCCTGAACTTCTGTGGCTTCGAAATCTGCACCTATAACAGTGAATCGAAATTTTTTAGGATGAGCTAGAAACAAAGGTTAACCTTACTGCTGGACATGAGCTGATGAAATTTAAGTTATATCGTTATAAGATTTCTTTTTCAATTTATGATGTGTCATTAAACCTGTACGCCTTTGAGATATACGCCTGGCTCGCTCAGCGCCCTGGAACTTGCTGTATCTTGTTGGATGATGCTCGAATTACGTTCAGATAGAGATAGAGTTAAGTGTGGACAATGGAATTTTTGATTATTGAGAACTTTATCAAACCTTTCTTCTGGATTCTGCGTGATACCCAAATCGCCGGTGCGCAGCTTGCGGCTGATCTCCTCGATTTGAAATTGAACTGCAATTAGAAGGTGTTAGAAAAGAAGAAAGAAATCGAGCAGTATCTCGACATTAGTAAACGTTAAATGCTGATAAGCTAAACGAGAAGAAAAGATTAAAAAATCAAATAAAATAAAATCAAAAAGTAAATAAAATGAAAATCATTATTTAGCTGGATAAGCCAAATTTGTTTCAGTAACAGACTTTTGTGTTTCCGTGTTACAGACAGCGCCTAACTGAAAATTTGTGAGCGTTACAATTAATTTGATTATTAGTTAGTTTTACTTCTTTTTAGCTTTTGTATTATTTTGGTAACTTGTGCCTATATTCTATTGAATAGGGCTGTTTGGGAACTCGTGTCGATTGTGTCTCATGCCGGAATCGCTTCAAAAAGAGAACGAGAAATTATTATATTTCGCTCATTTCAAATTAGTTTTGTTTTACGCTCGCTCGTTTTCACGGTCTTACATGCGCACTCCGTCCGACTGATTTGCAACTGCTGTGTGCTGCCCCGCAACTATTTGTGGCTGTGTTTTCTCTGGCTCATTAGTTTTTGCATTAAACTTAGGTCTAAACTTATTAATAACTTAGCTTGGCAATTTCTAATGCAAAAAGGCTCAAATTTACGTTACCTAAGTAGGCCTCCTGTTGTGCTGGGTCAAGCGTAGACGGCAGAATCGTGGGCATGCCTGGTATGAAGGTCTTGTCGTTTTCAGTGCCGCCCCAACGAGATTTTCGTTTACGTTTACGTTCCGCAGCATCCACTTCAAGACATTGTTAGACAGCATTTTATTAACTACATTTCCAGCTTTAATTGTTTACTCACTTGAGTTCTCCGAGGGTCCATTACTGTTTGAATCATTGCTGTTTTGACTACTAAACATCGCAGCAAAACTCTTGTTTGCTGCCGTATTGCACATCAGCTCTTGTATAGTCTGTGTTAGATCAAAGCGTGCTTCACGATCCTCCCGTATAGACTCCAGCGGCTGCTGACGAGTGAAAAATGACAAGTGCGACTCATGACTCATGCTGCTATTTATAGGCTGATCAAACGGATTAATATGCGTGCGCTCCCGGCTACTGCGTTCGCGACTACTACGGTCACGACTGCTTCGCTGCGGATCACGACTGCGCTCACGTCGCCGACGCTCGTAGCTGCGGCTGCGTGTGCGTCGCCTACGACTGCGATCAAAATCATCACGATTGCTACTGCCAGCTCCACGAGAATTGCTGCGTCTTGAGCGTGTATCGCGATCTCGTCGACGATCCCGACTGCGTGAACGTTTCCGACGGCTTCTATCGTAATCATCGTGATTGCGCGAACGACTACGATGCGAGCGTGAATCGCGATCCCTTTCACGTTCACGCTCTCGGCTGTCGCGCCGACGACTATCCCTATCCCTGCTATCGCGATCCCGGTCCCTGCAAAATATGTGTTGTAATAAATGCATGTAATATATTTTCATTTTTGATTACCTTCGCTTTTTATCACGTTCCTTGTCCCTATCCTTGTCCCGATTACGTTCTTTGGAACGGGAGCGCTCCTTATCAGCGCCACGACTGCGGTACTCTTTGTCAATGCCGCTGCCACCGTTTGCCGAAACATCTCTGCCGCCGACCTGCAATTGCAGCAACTGCGGCGGTGTTGCACTCATTTCAGCAATATAAGTTAATGCGCTTTTGACGTATTCAAATAACTATAATGGTTTTTATTAATACTTTTCAGAATATTAATTCTCAACTTTTGCAGAAAACCGCAGCTGCTTGCAAAGAAAAATGGCGTTTTCAATTAGTACTGCTAAATGCTGCAAAGATAACATTTATCGGTGCATAATTCTATTACGATGTTTACACATCGATAAGCGATTTCTTTTAACGCTCTTATAATATATTTTTATTTTGTATAATAAGCGAACATTAACCAAATCACATGAATAATAAATTATTGTTTATCAATGCATTTATAAATAATATTAAGTTAACACAAAAAACTAAATTTATTTTGTGGTCATAATAAAAAGCCTCAAAACGAGTGTTGAACAACACAGCTTAGAACACTCTTTTATAGGCCATGCCGCTCGAACAGCTGTTTATCTCTCATACTTTATAAACGCACGTGCACAGCGATTTTGTTTTCATTTTAATGCACCAGAATTATTAAATAAACTACAGACAAAATGGGTGCAAAAAACAAAAATAAAAGAACCAATGCTGATGCGGTTTACGCCAAGAAAGCAGTAAAGTCGAGCAATCCTTTTGAGTCGGCGAAACCTCAAACATCCAAACGACTTAATCCCTTTGAGGCGGCACAAGCCGAAAATTTGAAGCCTCTCAATCCCTTTGATGTGCACGTAAACAAGGAAAAGTTTAAGATTCTTGGACGGATCTGTAAACATGATCGTGGCATGCCTGGAGTTTCGCGGTCAAAGGCATTGGCAAAGCGTGCGCAAACCATTGGCAAGCAATTTGCTGTGAAACACAAGACCAACAAATTTGTAGACAAACGCATTGGCAAACACTTAAGTGAGGACCAGCTGACTGAAGGTGTACTTAATGCGCGCTACTTAGCCGAAAAATTGTCCCAAGCGAAAGCTTCTGCTAAAGCTGAGAAGTTTAATTTGAATGACGATGAGCTACTGACGCATAGAGGGCAGACGTTGGAAGAGATTGAGCAGTACAGAGATGAGCGCTCTGATGATGAAGAGCTGGAGGACGAAGGATTAGATGGTTTGTATAACTAATAAGAAAATATTATTTCCTAAAATAGAACACAAATTAATATAGTGCTATTTTGGCAAACATGGCCATATCTAGTCCATTAACTGACCATCATGTTTTATTGTTGACAGCGGACTTCACTGCGGCAGCTCATTTTGGCGGCGAGGGCGATACGCCTCAGGATCGCCAGACAGCTATTGAAGAAATGATTAGCGAGCAAAAACGTCGCAAAACTGAAATTGCCAAGGAAAAAGACGAGGTGCATGACTTGACCGAAAAACTAGATGCCAGTTATAAAAACTTGCTATCTCTAGTAGCTAAGACCACCAAAGATGAACAACGCGAAAGACCACCACCCGATGAATATGATAAGCTATTAAAGACAATGATATTTGAACCGCGTGGCAGTGTAACAGACAAGCTTATAAAGCCTGAGGAACTGGCCAAAAAGGAAGCGGAACGATTGGAAAAACTTGAAAATGAACGTCTACGACGCATGAAAGCTGAAGGTGAGGAGGAGACAGCGAATGTGCAGCAAAAACATCGATCGGCGGATGATTTGGATGACGATTATTTGGTGAATGATGTGGAAGAAGAAGATAATATGCTGGCCTATGACTTGGAGGGAAACCTGGGAACACATATTGCTGATAAAAGAAATGGCAAAGCAGAGAGTGTGGCATCAGTCGAAGAAGATGACGAAAACAGCGATGCAAATGAAAGTGGGGAGGAGGAAGACGAAGACAGCGATTGCGAAGCAGACAATTTAAGCGATTTAAAAGATTCGGACAGTGAATCTGAAGCCGAAATAGAACCAGCAACGGCTCAAAAACAAACGAAAAGGCAAATATCAGCCACGGCTATAGACACCAGCATACCATTTACGATAAAAATGCCCAAATCCTATGAAAACTTTGCAGAATTGCTTGAAAAGCGCACTGCCGAGCAACAGGTTACCATTATAGAGCGTATAATCAAGTGCAATCATCCTAAACTAGAGGGTGTTAATCGTGAAAATGTAGTCAAGCTTTATGCCTTTCTGTTGCAATATATTAAAGAGCTTTTTGAAGATGCCAACGAGGAGGATATTTCAACGCACTTTAAGCTGCTATCGCTGCTTATGCCACTTATTTACGATTTAACACAATTAAATCCCGAGCGCATGTCCAACACATTGCTGGATGTTATCAAAGAAAAGTATTCCATCTATCGAAAGAATTACAAAGTGTACCCTACGCTAGATACCCTTATCTATTTTAAATTGGTATCCAATTTATATTCCACCTCCGATTTTCGACATCCCGTCGCAACGCCCACTTATATTTTCATGCAACACATTCTGAGCAGAGCACGTGTGCGTACACGCCAGGATATAGCCATGGGTTTATTTTTGGTAACCGTAGCATTAGAGTTTGGACTGCACTCAAAGCGTTTTTTGCCCGCTGCGTTTAACTTTCTCCAAGGAGTGGTTCACATGAGCATACCTAAGCGTCCAGTAGAGGTTCTAGAGATAACGCCGCCTTTTGAACGCGCTGGACCCATTAGCAAGCTTTTGGCGATTACCAAGACAGCAGAGAGCAAGGCAATCCCTGAACAGCAGCTTCAAGCCACCGATCTGGTCACTTGCACGCTAAGTCTGGACTTTAAAGTACGTGCGCTCAGCACTACACTAAGACTTGTTAAGGAATCCATAGATCTTGTCAATGAGCATGTGCCTGCAGTTTATTTAGCGGCGCCGTTTCTGCCGCTATTGGATAGACTGCCTTTAGCAGCTTATCCTGATTATGTAAGCGAGCATTGTGATGCAGCCAAGAAGGCGCTGGAGCAACTTACGACACGCAAAATGAAGCCGTTGGCGCCAGCTGCGCGCAAACCCAAGGCTCTGCGTCTGTTGGAGCCACGTTTTGAGACAGTCTACGATGACAAACGACGTCCAAAAATGTCTAAGGAAAAGGAGGAGCGCGCCAAATTGATGCACAAGATCAAGCGCGAAACGAAGGGTGCAATACGTGAAATCCGCCGCGATACGGCTTATCTGCAGGAGATTCGCCTCAAACAACAGCTTCAAAGGTAAGTGACATATAGAGCATAAAACGTCTGACGCATGTCTGAGCTAATCGAACTTTGTTTTTAAAATTTCAACAGCGATAAGGAACGTCATGAAAAGGTCAAGCGTATATACCAGGAGGCGTCAATGCAGCAGGGCGAGCTGAACGAACTACAGCGCGCCAAAAAGCGCAAGAAGTTTTAGTGTTAATGTAGCAGAATAAGAAGTACTGCTAAATCAGTCGTTTAGGAAGTCGTAGTATAACAGATGTCCATAAATTTGTAGCTTATAAGTTTTATATAAATAAAACTATTGTAAATGGAAAGATGACAAGAACTTTTAGCTGTTAAATTATCTGCATCATCAATCTTTCTATTTTATTTTCAGCTGTATGTCAAAGTTAACTACTTTCCCGATATTTCACGACAGCGTAACGTTGCCGCCTCCACAGCTCCCGCCACCGCAGCACGAAAACCTATAAATTGTTTTTCTCAAGATTAGCTTATCTACAATAATACGTTACTCAACATACCCGATTTCTCTAGATGTCTCAATGCTGCCGCTGTTGAGCCAGCCGGACTGGTCACATTGTCTTTTAGCTGCCCTGGGTGCGTTGCACATTCCCGCGCCATGTGACCAGCTCCCAACACGGTCTGTGCTGCCAATCTATAGGCCATGTCTCGGGGCATGCCCATATGCACCGCGCCATCGGCCAGTGCTTCAATCATGACATAAACATAAGCTGGCCCACTACCACTTAAAGCTGTTACTGTATCCAGCTGCGATTCGTCTACAGTCTCACATGTTCCAATAGATTCAAGCAATTTTTGGGTAAGTTGCGCATCGGAGTCGGTGGCTTGACTGCCACGCACAAAAACAGAACAGCCGGAACGCACCAAAGCGGGCGTATTGGGCATGACGCGTATAACACGGGACTGCGGAGATAGGCTAGACTCTAGTGTTTGCAAAGTGATGCCCATGGCTATGGAGAGAAAAAGCTTGTCGGCACTTAAAGACTTGATCTCGTTTAAAACTGTGGGTACCACTTGGGGTTTGACTGAGATAAAGACTAGCTGGGATTGCTCGACAATGGGTGCATTGTTTACATGCGTTTCTACGCCAAGTTCTTGAAAAGATTGCAGTGAGGCTTTGTCAGCAGGATGTACGCTGGCAATAAGACCGCTGGGCTTGGTAAGACCTGCAAATAAAAATTATAGCTTAGCCTTTGTGGCCAACTCTTGGATTTACTGTTTTCGCTTACCCGCTGCCAGAAAGCCCTTGGCTAAGGCCTTAGCCATATTTCCACCGCCTAGAAAACCAATTTTTCCAATATGAGCCATTCTGTGCAAGCACTACTTAATGCTTCGCTCTCAAAATGACAACTGTTTTGTGCGCTACGTCGCAGACCGGGCGAACACCGTACTGATAAGCAATCTGAGTTCCAGTACTTTTCCCCCTCTAACATTTTTTATATGTTTATTTACAAATAACAACAAACCCGACAACGTTCAAAAGCGATCAAAGCTTATCTTTTGTACTGTTTATGGAAATCGTATTTATGTTATCAATTTTAGTTTACATATTTAACTAAATGAAATTGCTGCGATCCATTTGGGGCTGCTCCGTTTTATTGGCAGTTTATTGCTTGCACTTGAAGAGTAATTTACTTTAATATGCGCAGCTGTTAACATAAATTGGATATTTCAGCTTTTTGTCCTCAACTTTACTTTAGTGGTGGGAATGATCTTCTTCTTCTGCTATCCTCGCAGCTTAAAGACACTTTTTTTTTTTTTAAATGCGCCAAAATCCAACAACAGTAAAATGAATTAATTTGAAAGTAGTTTTTAAAAGTTTAAACTTTTACTTAGGGTTAGAAATACACTAATAATTATTGTTGTTAAATAAAAAAAGTATCGCAAAATTTCGGAGCCGATTTTTTGGACGTTGTAATTTGCAGCCAATCACTCGTTTTTAGCTGTTTTGATATATGTAAGATCAATAACATTTTTTTAAGATTCTTTAATTTCGTTCAAAAGTATTGAATTCACTCTCTAACGGCTCCCTCAGCCTTTTTAAACCACAACGATGTTTAAATTTATAAACATCGTATAAATTCGATACCCGATTAACAAAGGTTGGCAGCACGAATTATGCGGTGTTAACAACACTGCACCTAGATCATTTGTCAACACTATTTACTTAGAACTCAGCAAACGTCAGGAGAAATTTTTTACATTAAATTTGTAATTTTCCGCATTAGAGGCCCCACAAACGAAATATACATATAAAACAACATAATATTCTTTAAGCCTAGATAAAATAGCATAAAACTAAAACCAAAGCCAACTAAATTTAAACCGCGTAAATCAATTACAATTTACATTAATTACTGTGTTGTTTTCTCTGCTGTTCACACAAAAATACACACCAACAAACGCACACTCAGTAATTTGCTGTGATTGCAACGACTGGTTTACATTGTTCATAATAAAAGCAAATCAAAACAAGGAAATATCATTTTGGAGGTTGTGCTGATTAGTTGAAGAGAGCGTAAACCACGCGAAACAACAAGAATAGCAACGAAAAACGTAGCCTACAACGTCACAACAACAAGGAGCAATCAAACAAATTAATTCGCTTTAGAAAGCTGCTATATAGCGCTGGGTCAAGCCACTTGACAAACCTTAAGGGTAAGTGTTTTACTAACCGATATTCCAAGTAGACTCCATAATTCGCAATGCCCATTAAAGGGCCACGTGTGTATTTGCACTTGTACGTACTTTGCAATTGTGTGTGGGTGTATGTGTGTGGGAACACAATTCTTATCTAATTGATTTGGCCAAAAACATAGCAAGCGAGGTTATAATAATATACACTTGTTAGTTTCATTTCAGACCTAGCTTCATACATACTTTTAGGATTGTCGTACGAAATAAATCACTCGCCGAGCATGACTTCGGCCACCACAAATGGCGCCCGTAAACAGCCTACGGCCGTATCTCGAATGAAACAGGACTATATGCGTTTAAAACGCGACCCTTTGCCCTATATCACAGCTGAACCGCTGCCTAATAATATATTGGAGTGGCATTATTGTGTCAAGGGACCTGAGGATTCGCCATACTATGGAGGCTATTATCATGGCACGTTGCTATTTCCGCGCGAGTTCCCTTTTAAACCGCCTTCAATTTACATGCTCACACCGAATGGACGTTTTAAAATAAATACGCGCTTATGCTTGAGCATTTCAGGTACGTTTCAATTTATTTATTATATTAAACGGCATGTATTTAATGTAAAATCTTTTAACAGATTTTCATCCGGACACTTGGAATCCAACTTGGTGTGTGGGCACCATATTGACCGGTTTGCTCAGTTTCATGGTAAGCTTATAAGTGCCCTATAGCTGGGCCTGTTGGTTTAATATAGAGAGTATCGTAAAAAAAGAGTTTCCACGCAATCTCTACAGCTTGCATATCTAAGATTAGCTAAATGTGAGTTGAAACGCTTTTTGAACTGGATTTGAATATGAACTCTCAAATAAGTAAAATTACTAGTTATCCAACAAAATTAATTGGCTTGAAAATTGCCTAAACTTATACCATAAAAGTACTGTGAGTTTTTATCAGTTCCAAACAATTCTCTTGTTTGTTTCTTTTACGACTTTTACGTGGACATATCAGGAACACACCACATTTATTTTAATGAAAACAAGCTACTTTTGATTTTTTGGGGAACTGCGGATTCTATAGTTGCAAAATCTTCGAGCTAGGGCTTATGCCACTTAAAAAACAAAGTTCTCAGTGCCTTTATCTTTCCAACGCATAAATTTAAAACGAAATCGATTCTGGGCAAAGCACAATGGCTCAGAATTTGTTTAGGTGCTTTTGTTTTTGATATATATTTGTTCCTGCTCAGCCCAATCGCTAACATTTTCTGTTGAATATGTCATAGCTCATAAGTACATCATTAACAATCGGTGGATACTCCGAATACTCTATATTATTTACTTATTTTTATCACACTGTTAACTCACATATTCTTTTACTTTCAGTTGGAGAGTACACCAACTCTGGGCTCCTGTGAGACAACCCCATATGAGAAACAAATGTATGCTCAGAAATCGCTTGCATTTAACCTGCGTAATGCCAATTTCTGTGAGCTCTTTCCGGACATTGTAAAAGAGATAAATCAGCGTTTGCATGGCACTCAAGGCGCTGCCTCTAAAACAGGTTCAACATCAACCTCGGATACGACGGGTGCCAATGGGCTGGCCAATGGCAATGTTGAGAACAATAACAAAAAAGCCAGCCCAAATGATAATCTGCATGATGCGGATGCTGCGGCCTTAGCTGATGCTGCCAACGCAGATTTGGTCAATGGCGGTCAAGTGTTGAAAAATAGCGCGCCTAATTCCTATTTAAATTGGCAGTCAGTTTATGCAAATTTGGTGATTATTATCTTGTTTGCAATATTTGCACTCGTTGTTAATTACGTGATCAAAAACCTGAATCAGGAATAGAATTAAATTGTAAGCAATCAGCACTAATAGCCTCTATATTTATGTAATGTATGTATATGTGGTATATGCGTATGTACATTTAAAATTAGTTTATATAAAACAGTTTTCTTTTGCTCTGCTACTTGAAAATCATCTAAGCTTCACCAAAACAACAAGGTATTTGCCAGCTTTTTTGAAAATACCAAAACTTTCAAATGGTCACTGGTCACAAAAATGTATTTTAAAGCCTGGCATACAAAATTTAAAAACTTGCAAAATACCTTATTCCAGAAATTGTTTTTGTTATGTATAAATATATGTATGTAAATTTAGTAATGTAATTAATAGAAGAAATAAATAATTGTGAAAATGCAGCCCTAATATGTTTGTACATTAATAAAGAACAACGTATAAAATATAAATATGTAAAAACAAAAAAAAAAATATGTATGTATGTATATTTAATCAAACGTCATTAAGGGTAAACCCCCTTTTTATAAGTTTTTGTGTATTTTTCACGCTCTTAACAGCACTTGCGTTTATTGCTCTTATCGACTGTTGCTCTCTTTAAATGTTATCAGCTGTCTATTCGCGCTCTTAAAACTGATCGCAACCACGCAAGCAAAAATGCAACTTCTAGTAGATTATTTTTATACCTTACTTTAGAGTATATTGCCATATCCAAATGTCTAGGCTACTATCTTCGTTTTTTATTGCGTAGTCAAGCAAAAACGAAAGAGAGATTTCACACACTTGGACCGCTGGTCCAAAGCTTGGCAGCTTTTGGTGCAATAGCTTCGTGAGTTATGCGATTTGGGAGACTGCCCATCACTGCTTAAAATATGCGATATTTATAACAAGTGAATTTTTATGGAGCATGCAAAAATTTCGCACAGAATGACAAAACTTCATATAAAAATTAGTGTGATATTAAATAAAACTCCCCCCTATTTCACTTTTATTTTTTACAATGAGACTTTTATATGAAGTTTTTCCAGCCCGCACAAAAAATATTGGGATTTTTTTTCTTTATATGAAGTTTTGTCATTTCATTCGTAAATTTGGCTTGCTTGGTATGGGCCTTGATACCGAAATGATGGAGACACATCACTGATGATTCCAAAAGTTGCTGAATTAAATTTTTTTCGTATAATTGCGTCAGGTCTATGAATCAAATCGATTTTATGGAACAATGTCAAAAAAAAAAACAATTTTCAAATGCTTTTTTTAAATGTATAAATATAATTTTTTTATTCTTAAAGGATGCCAAGAATTGTAATTAATTTTTGTAATTTTTTATAGAATAGTTCCTTCTTGTTTTTATTATTAAAAAAAACTTATTTATTTGTAGGTAAATAAACAAATATTAATTTGGCTCAACAAAAGATTTTTTAATTATTTGCATTAAATGACGGAAATTTTATAAAAATTTATGGGGTTACAAGAAACAAATCACTCGCATATAAAAATTTAACATTCTCCTCAAAGCTAAAGCCCAAAAATAGAAATGTCTAAAAAGTAAGAGTATTTAAAAATCTTTGTTCGCCATGCTAGTTAAAATGTTGTCCAAACAAGTTTTTTACCCTGTATTGTGTGAGGCAAATAGGGTATTATAGGTTTGTAAAATGTTATGTTGTTTATATCAATAGAATGAGGATTGACTTGAGATTCGAAAGTTTAACAACTTCAGGACAGATAAAGTTTTTTGAATTATGTCAATACGTGATGATATATTTACATTTTAATTAAATCGTATAAATACAAGACAATTTTTTAAAAAATGTACCAATTCTTTAAACTGCATTTAAATTTAACTATACTTTAAAAATTGTTATAAGTATGCGGCTAAGACTCACCAAAGTTTTATTAATTTTTCTAAAGGGTATTTGAGTAGATTGAATCTACCAGAAATAAATTGGTTATCGCAAGAAAAAGTGTAGAGTATTCCATCGTTACCATCGTTATTTGCGCAGCATTTTTTTCGCTGCTTTTTTCTCTGCTTTTAAAGTCGCTCTGTCGCTAAGTTGCTTCTGGAAAATTCGACAGATCACTCTCTTAATTTTTTTGATTTTATTTCAGGTTAAATGTAGGGGGCTTAAGCTCTATGTGTTTAGTTATAAATTGAGTGTTCATAAAAATGGTTCAGACTGTCGCAGTAGCAACAAGCACCATATGGATTTGTGTTGCAGCCGCAGTTTTAGCAATTTTTACAATTCTGCAGCCAAGAAGAGCTGGATATATTTACGAAGAAAGGAGCAGACGTCATCATGTTTATATTGAGTAAGTTGTAAATTTAAGGTAACTATGATGAAAATGAAAATAATCACCATTGAGTTAAGAACACTTATAAATAGATAAATATTTTGTACTCTATGGTTGAGGTCTTGAAAAGTTGAAGACATTTGAAGCAACAAAATGCATAGTTTTGATTTTATACTATTAATTTAACTTTTCCGCTACCCAGAACCCAATCTACGCTGCTTGGTATTTTTAGCACTGAAACATTTGTGACTTTTTATAGCCATTTTGTAAAATGATTTTGGAGTTATATAAAAAAAACACTGGTGAAGTAAGAGAGAAGGAGAATTAAATACTATACATATGTATACAAAAAAAAAAAATGGCGTACGTAAAGTCGGGCGCGGGCGACTTTGGGATACCCTGTACCACTAGCTTGCAATAATATCCGGTTCCTTCACAAAATACCAAAATCAGAAGAATTTTTAAGCAAAACATTTTTTTTTGACCGATCGTTTAGTTCAAATATCTTTACAACCGATTTTGTTCAAATTTGGCACATTGCTTAATGCTCTAAAAAAGATTCAAATGCCAAATCTGGTACCGATATCTTTATTTAAAAACGAAATATTGTGAATTTTGCTTTAAAAAAGTTATTTTAGCCGATCGGTCCTATGGGAGCTATATGATATAGTCAACCGATTTTGATGAAATTTGGTACAGTGCTTAGGAACCATAAAAATACTGAATTTGGTTACGATATCTTCATGGACAAACGAATTATCCATCTAAAACTTTTTTTTTGGGGAGCTATATAATTTATCCCCGATATCCAAAAAATCAAATAAACTTGTCTCCTATGGAATAATATGGGATCTAATATGAAAGTTTGGTTACTCTAGCTCTTACCATCTCTGAGATCTAGGCGTTCATACGGACAGACAGATAGACAGACGGACATGGGTATATCGACTTCTCTACTCACCCTGATCATATTTTAGGTAACTTTGGGGTGTCTCCGACGTCTCCTTCTATATGTTACATCCATTTTCGGCTTACACAAACTTAATATACCCTTTGTACCATACGGTACAGGGAATGAAAAAAGAATAGACTAAAAACAGAGCCACCATAATTTGGATCGTATGTTGTTTATTCCTTTTGTATCCCGATGTGATAGTTTTTTTTTTTTTTTTTTTCAAATTTCGACTCTTAGTCATTTTATTCGCTCTCAATATCAATTGAGTGGAGCTCACTCTCCTGAACTGGAAGAAATTGCTTATATAGTAAATAAAAACCTCATAGATCTACTTATTAAAGTTTAGTAAAACAAAATACAATAATAAGCAAAAAAAAGTCGAACTTTCTCATCTGGGAAACGAACCATCGATTTCGAGTCTTAAGGAAAGCAATTAATGAACTCCGTCCCCTGTGTGAAACGTCTGCCAATATACCAACTTGCGTTCTTCTATTTCTATGAACTTGATATTGCTACAGCCGTGTCTGCCCTACTCTAAAATAACCTGTGCCAATGAGCTTAATTTGGGTATAACTCACATCTACGGAGGATATTGCGGTGGACTGAGGGACAGAATTCTAATATTTTTGCCTACCATAAGTCTTTTTTGATTGTAGCTTCTTCTTCTTCTTCTTCTTTTATTAGCTTGAGCTTAAGAGCAATTTTATGGCAAGGTGTTCTGAAAAAGTAAAAACTTTTGAAATATATATATATATTTTTTAAAAATATTTTCATTTAGGTTGAAAATGTGTACAAGCCTTAGGGGTCTCATTTAGCATTATAATTCAAAAAAGTTGTCATCGTTTTAAAGAGTTTTCTTAATTAGGCAGTCTTCAAAGATATGACACCAGGAAATGGTTTAAGAGTCTCGTAGGAACGGGACTACAAGTCTAATTGCGGAGCTGTTGGTATGGCCATTAAGCATATTGGTATAATAATAGACCGCAGAAAAACGAGGCATGATTCTCTACAGCACTCAGATTAAAGTCAAGATGCAAAGTCAAATACTGACGAACCATTCGCATCCAGAAATAAAGCAAAGTACAAAAATCACAAAATTGGAAAAATTGGGTCCCATAAATTGGGTACGGCTCCATATCTATATATATTTTATGGGATCACCCCAAAAATCTGTAATCAAAACTGTTCCTTATTTTAAAATGTACAATTTCTGAGTTTATAATTTAATTTATCATTTGTTTTAATTTATGAAATTTTTTTACTAAAAACCTCTACTCAAGAATGCCGTGCAAACCTGCTGAGCTAAGGAGCTGCCGCATAGTAGCTCTAAGATTTATTTATCAAAATTCGCTTTCTACATATAATTATTTATTATAAGCTGACGAGTTATGCGCGGATATTATTAATAATGAATCTTCCATATAAGCAATATTACTAGGCATATAAATATAAGTTAGAGTATAAGTTTTCTGTCGTCATATCTCGAAAGGAACTCCCGCAGTTTTTCCTTTAGATTATGTAGTCCTTTTAATTTTTCATAGATATGAACATCTTTAGACGTCGAAGGAGCGCTTTGCTGATCCAGTAATAGTCAGTTCAAGTACAAGTAGTCGAATTTCTTGATCATACATTTTACGGAATCTGGGCCTTCGGCAAAGGTTCGGAGAAATCTCTATGGAAATATTGATGGGAAATATTTTTTGTCTTACTTTGTTAGTTGGCTTACATATGCAGTATTGTCAATTCTTTTCAATTGCAATTTAGATAAACTTGGTATCAAGAATTGGCATAATAGACCTGTACCTTGTGCTGGAAAGGGTATATTAAGTTTTTCACTTAAGAAAAATGTTTGTGAGAAATATGTCTTTAATATCCTTAACATCCGTTGTGTATAAAAATTCAGTGTGGTTCCTATTGTACGTGAACGTATATAGGTGAAAATTATACTATGTAATAGCCAAATCTCATACGGTCTGCAGAAAGTAAGTTTTATTGGAGTATTTGATTTGTTTTTATTGACAAAAGTCAATACAATATGTATTTTCTGAAATTCAACCTGAAAAAAATTGCAACATACTTTAGGCGTATCTTTTTTAACAGCTGTTAATGCCAGAAGAGTGTAAAAATAAGGATATTGGCGCATTTGACAACACTCTTTTTGGCATGAATGCCCTAATTTTTCGTAGTTAAGGGTCTGGTCGGTCGTAAATGCCCATTTCGCTATTATTAAGCATTTATGCCAGACAAAGTGAATACCCCAATTATGTTTAGAAACAAAAAGAGCGTTTTTTTTCACCACCAGGGAAGATTTGTAGTCAAAAAGTATGCACGAATTGGTTTTTGTTCTTTTATTGTAAGTTTACACTGTTGTACATAATAATTAGCCATATTTCATATACATACTTACAGTTAAACACTTTACCACGCTATAAAAAAAATCTGTCACACATACAACAATATACACCAATACACACACGAACGTCACTCTCTCATGCCAAGCACATTTACAAGCTGTTGCCAGCGGCCATTTTGTTGGTCATCTTAAACCAAAATTACGCACATGACGCTTATTAAAATGAACTGTGCGCTTGTCTTCTTACCCATACATATACATGGTTAGGTTTTCTTTGGCTGCGTCTGTGTGTGTGTGTCCTTGGTTGTTTGCTTTAGTGAATTATAGCATACTTTGCGGCGCTTGTGGCGTTTACACACGCTAATAGCAAATTATGGGCAGCATACCAAAAATAGAATGAGTAATAAAAAAAAAAGTTTTTAAAGACTGCTTTGACATACACTGAGAGAAAAATTAGTTCTTGTGCGTCTTAAATTAAAATATTTTAGTAGTAAAGTAGCATGAAAAAACACGCAGTGGTCAGCCGCGTTATTTGTGCCTCTTAACAAAAGAGCAAAGATTAATTTTATGTTTAGCTGCACAAAACATAAAAATACATACAAAAAAAATAATTTTTAAAATATAGTGACCAAATTAATGTCCGTTTTTTTTATTACAGACAAAATATTTCTGTAAAGTTGCATCAAAATTCCTCTAGTATCATATGAAAATTGTACCTGTTTTCTGCGTAGTCAAACTCGCGCATAATCTATTAATCAAATTGATCATCAAATTACAGAGCACTTAAAATAATTTCGTAATCATTTGTCAACAAATTTCAAGTTTCAAGTTTACGTTTCCCACGAAATTGCTTAAGTTACATTACTTTAGAGAACTTAGAGACATATTTAGATGTATGCAAGCGTAAGCTAAACAGACAGCTTTGTTGGGATTTGTTCCTAAAATTACAGGATTTGCGGAAATATATGCAGTTTTATGGCTGTGCATGTAATATCAGTAGATTAATTACAGAAATAATTTTTATATCTTACTCGGGGGTAGCATTTTTTGATAAAAAATCCAAATTTCATGATTGTATCAGCTTGTTACTTGCATTAGTTCTAAATTCGAGTTTTATACCCTGTACCGTATGGTACAAAGTGTATATTAAGTTTATGCAAGCCGAAAATGTATGTAACATATAGAAGGAGACGTCGGAGACACCCCAAAGTTACCTAAAATATGATCAGGGTGAATAGAGAAGTCGATATACCCATGTCCGTCTGCCCGTCCGTCCGTTTGAAACGCCTAGATCTCAGAGATGGTAAGAGCTAGAGTTACCAAACTTTCACATTAGATCCCATATTATTCCATAGGAGACAAGTTTATTTATTTTTTGATATCGGGTTAAATTATATAGCTTCTATATGGGTATTTGAGACGACCTCGACAAAAAAACAACTTTTATATGAATAATTCGATTGTTTATGAAGATATCGTAACCAAATTTGGTATTCGAAAGTTTTTTATCCCAATCACTGTACCAAATTTGATCAAAATCGGTTGACTATATCATATAGCTCCCATAGGACCGATCGGCCAAAATAACTTTTTCGGCATTCTGATCTTTTGTAAGGTATTTAAGAACTGTGTCAAATTTTATTGAAATCAGTGGACTATATCATATAGCCCTTAGGAACGATAAGTCAAAAAAAATTTTTGCTTAAAAATTCTTCTGTTTTTGGTTTTTTGTGAGAAATCGGACTTTATTACAAGCTAGTGGTACAGGGTATCCCAAAGTCGTCCGCGCAGACTTTACGTACGCCATTTTTTACACTGCGCTATGTTGGCAAGAAGCATAAATCGCGCAGAAAAAAAGGTTTTGGAGCTAATCCATTTACGTGAGCTTCGTAGATTTTTGAAAAACCAGAATAAAGCTTATCATATGTTGTATCTTATGTACAATATGTGGCCTTAATCTACTATAATTATATATTAGTTGTACAATATTGCTTTGGTGGCCAAAATAAGCTTAGTTATCTGCCAACATAACGACTTAACCAATTAAGGAACTTGGACTTTCATAAAAAATCTATCCTACAACAAAGCCAAATTATCGATATCGATAAACTTTTAAGAAAACTGCTGCTAATGCTCATCGAATACTCAAAAATAGTTATAGTGAGATCATTTAGTGTAAGAAAATGTCGTAAGCGATTTCTGTGGATTGCAATATCATTGGGAGGTATTCAACAAGCAATATAGAAACGACTTTAAGCTAACGGAATGATACAGAATTAAGAAAATTGGGTTCCGTACGAATTGAACCAGCAAGATGCTTCTTCAAACGACTATCGAAAAGGATTTTTATATGGAATGCTGATCGGACACGAAAAATTGGTTCACTACGATAATATCTACCGCAAGAAGGGAGTCAATCCCCGATGCCTCTCCATAGGTGACCAGACTTAATATTCACGACGCTAAGGTTATGCTCTGTTTTTGGTGGGACCAAATCGGTGCTGTCAAAAACGAGTGAAAACGTCACAGAAGATTGGTTCAAAGCCGAACATTGAAGAAAAGACATCCACAGTACCGAGAAAGACACGAGAAAGTCATTCTCAAGACATACATGTATAAGCTTAAATGGACTTTCCTACTTCACCCGCTGTACTTTCTAGATATAGCAGCTTCTAATATCCGTGGGCCACAAATCCCACTCTTATAAAAAAGTAAAAAAATGAAGTGATTTGGTAATCCCCTCAAAAAAATTACCAAAAGGATGTAGAAAAGTAGTCACTAACGACAGGCAGTACTAGCAGTAATAAATATATTAAGACTTTTCTACAAGAAAGCCATAAATAATTAAAAAAGGCGGAAGTAAACTTTCAAAATTCCTCCAACTGCCCAAATTCATTTTATAAAATTTTGTTGGAAACTTAAAAATTTCAAGCTAAGCATGTGCGATATTTTTAAAATCGTACATTCAAAAAATGGGTTATAAATATTAAGTATCAACTCAAATTTTTTGATACTTGAGGTATTCACGACTTGTGTTGAAAACTGAAACTTGGCGAACAATTTTCTTTTACCATATCCATCGAGCTGCAATATAAGCTTTCGAAAATCTCTTTGGGCTGTTTCCAGTACCTTACCCTACTAGACCCTTTAAGAAAACTCAACAACTGAACTCATAAACTCAACAGGAGGTATTCACGCTTGGGCATGTTGGCTTTTTCCTCAACTCCTCAAGTGAACACAAAGCGTGAATACCTCACTCGCTGTTTTCTCTCAGTGCATCTGTAGCATACTTAGTCGGTGCAACCAAATCCCGGGGGTTCAGTGCGGCACGTTTGAAAAGTGTAAAAATTTCATTTTGTTGCTCAAGTTTTGCTGTTGTTGCCTTTTCACTCTGCTAAAGTTAATAATTTAACTAACGTAAATTTCAAGTTCAGGCGACATAACAAGTAACTTTTGAAATCTTCTAGTCGTCGTTGTTGTTGTAGTGTTGCAGCTTGTTGTCGTCGAAAACAATGGAAAAGTTTTGCTTGTTTTTTTTTTTTGTGATGCCACTTGGAACTTTTCAAATTTTGTTGCTGCCGCTGTGAGTTGTTTGTTTTATGAACTTAAAACAGTTTAAGCCAATTTTGTTGTTTTTGGGAGTAAACTTAAAAAATAAAAAAAGCAAAAACAAAAACTCACTGAGTATAATGATAGCTGGGGTTTTGGCTTACAGCAACAATGGAAATGAACACAAACTGTTTATTAGGAGCAACGATTGCATTTCCGCCTGGAAATGTCATCTTGACTTTTATGTGTATAAGTGAGAGTTTGTGTAAGTTTTTTTTTTGTTTGGCTGCAAAGTTTTTGTGGAAATTTATATTGAGCACACACAGGGTTGTGTGTCTTTTTGTGTGTGTGTGCAGACATGTGAAGCCCACATTGGAGCTGCTGCTGTCATTTTTCTTGATGCGGAAGTTTTTGTCATTTAACCAGTATGTGATATCGTTTTCGGTCATCTTTCTGCTGAAAGGGTTAAGTTTTGGGTCAAATATCAAAAGCCTACTTGTAAATACAATGCATATAAGTTGTGTTACCAAAATCAACTATTTGCTGGGTATCCAAATGATAAATAAACTTTTGCAGTCGGCTACAAAAAAAAAAGTCTGAAACTTTAGCATTTTGGCCTTGAATTTGTTTCTTAGACAGGGAGAATAAAATTAACCAATGTCAGTTTTTTTTATATTCCGAATACTACTTCTCAAATTACACTGTACAACAGTGATTTAGAACTTTTCAAGTGACCTAGTGTACGTTGTAGGTCTTGACGCTGTGATTGTGGGAGTGATCGCAGTACCCGAAAAACAGTTTTTTAAGCGATAACTTGCGATTTTGCGGGTGTTACACAATTTTGAAATAGACTATCGTGATCTACTCGTCAAGACCTACAACGTACACTAGGTCACTTAAAAAGTTCTTTGATTTTTTTTTGATTTTGTAGTACTGTGTTATTAGTTGCAGTAGGTAGTTCAGACCACTGCACAAAAAATATCGATCAAGTTTTTCAAAGTTTTTTATCGATTAAAAAATTAACGCAACTGTTTTGACTACAGTTTGATTATTCGTTTACAAATAATATTCTTGGGTGCCTTAGAAAACTATTTCTTTTCAATTTCTTTACAATTTCGATTCTTGGTGCACAGACATGATTTGTCACAGCTTTCAAATATTCGACAAAATTGTTAGAGATGTGATTAAATTCACCAATAAAACCTAAACTTTTAAATATTTGGATAGTTTACTTGATTTCAGATTTATCTGCATATTTTTGTTTTGATAAATCGATTGTTTCAAAATCACTTGAAAATATGCCATTCTGTGTCAACGTGCAAAGTCCATTCAAGCTACAGAGTTGCCACCTAGTTGCTGTAATAATTAGGAGTACTTATTTTACCATATTAATAAAAGTTTTTGATTTTAAATGAAAGTTAAAAAATAGCATGTTTTATTTTATCTAAGTTGTCATTATGAAATGCGATAAATTTAATGCTGAGTTAATAATAATAAGTACTGTGTAACTTTTTCTCGACTTTTTTGTAATAAATATGAATGGCAATTAATAAATTAACAGTTCATACTCAAAAAAAAAAAAAAAAAAAAGAGTAAGGCTTCAATGGCCAATAATCTCGCTTTAGGCATTTTGAAAATATTTTACTCTGTGCGTGCAAATTTTAAAAAGTAATCAAACGAATTTTGCCATTCACAACGCTGAAGACAGCTCTTGAGCCGTAGAGTTGTCATACAGACTTATTTGTTCAAATTTCATTCATATTTATTTTGAAGAAATAGAAAGTAAAATGTTGCAAAACGTGCCCAAAATTATCGATTAATATAATAAAGAGTTAACTTTCTTGAATCACTGTTAAAAAACATTTATTTTAATAAGTGTCTTAATGTTCTAAAATAATTGTAGGAAAGTGTCAACTCTTTGCTGACATTCTAGAAAAGGCGTAAAAGTTCGGAATTAGTTATCCAAAAAATTAAGGCTTTAAGAATTCTGTTTCGGATTTAAAAAACAAATTTTTTTCAATCCGTTGCCAAAATCTTTAAAGATTTCTGTGGTACCCCCGATTAATAAATTCATATTTATTTTTTATATATGTATATCTTTTTTGCAGACGTTAAAATCAAATTTCGTATGCATATTTTTTGCACTACGTCGGCCAGCCTCACGCATGGGTCAGAAGTTGGGCACAAGCTGGATGACATTTTGCTGTTCTGAAGGCATCGGTTGGATTTCCGGAAATAATGCTATTTTTTCTTAAATGTACAGAATGTCAACGAAGAATAAATTGGCAATTAATTTCCATTTTATATCTATTTGTATGACTATTTTCAGAAGATTGCGGACTTTTAAGATAAAAATTATGGTAAGCAGCTAAAAATTCAATATTTCTAACTTAAATAGTTGTTAAATTAAGGTAATTAGATTCAAAAATTTATAATTGTCCGCACAGAAATGCATTCTATATAATCGCAATATACTTTTCTTTAAAATTGCAAGAATCTCAGTTTTGATAGTGCAGCAAATGGGAATTTTAATTTTTTAGGTTTTTTTTAAAAAATTTTTTTTTTTTTAAATTAAGGGAGGGTTACCTTTGAATGGTACTGCCATTAAATAAAAAGCATTGGCGTTGTAGAGGAAAAGACGCCAAAGATCCCCCAAAGTAACTAACAATATCGTTAATCTTTGCTATAGCCCAGTAAAATAGAAGCATCTCTAGAGATTTTGGGTAGAGTTTAAACCAAATCTGTATTAAAATCCGTAGGTATCATAGAAATCTCAGAGATTTTATTTTTCGCTTTATTAGAATCGCAGAAAAGAGTTGCCACTATTTTAAAATTATTTTAGTACATTTAGACACTTATTCAAATACATGAATTTAAAAATTTATTTAAGCAACTTAATTTATTATGAGACCTTTCTGATAAATAAATTTAAATATTTATACCGCCGCTCACACTTCAATGGCAATCCTGCGAGCCATCAGTTGTGAAGTGAATGGCAAAATTCATTTCTTTACATTTACATCTAATTTACAATTTTCTATTAATTTTATTATTTTTTCCAAAATGCGGTTCTTCCTTTGTCAACACAAACTAAATTCATGTTGCTCAATTAATTTTTTAATTTTGATCTAGTTCTCAATTTAATGACATTCACAAACATCACTGACATACCGAAAGTCGCCACCTGAGCAGAAAATTCAGTTTAGCACTATTTTATTTATTTTTTAACTATAATTTAAACCCAAAAACATTTATTAATATGACAGAATAATTACTTTGAATTTGTATTATTCCGTACAGATGCTAGGTTTCAATACCTTAGCTCGAGACGGTTTTGGATTTTGTAAAACTTATAAGAAATTAAAAAAAGTAAGGAATTTATTCAGTCATAAAGAAACAAGTAGCTCAGAAATTGAAGAATCTTTTCAAATAAGTAAAACTTTCTTGGATTAAAACTGGTTTTATTGGTAAATTTTATCAAATCTCAAGCTCATTCACTGAAGACTTAAAAACATCTCGAATGTGTGTCAGTTGATTTCAATTGAATTGTAGAGAAATTATCTTCTGTGGCACCACTGATTAAATTCAATTTTCAATAGCGTAAGTTATTTAATAAAATCCTCCAATTAAAGTAACAAAAGAAATGGAAAATAAAAATAAAGCCTCTTTAAAAATTTTTATTTTTACAGACATTTTTTTTCTAAGAGACTTGGTAGCCATATATCATATACAATAGTGGATAATATATTTTTTTATAGTACAGGATAATCATAAATGCCTAAATGCTATGATCCAATGTTTTGAGAGAAGTTAATAAATTTAATTCGCCACCTCAAAGCTTGGAATAAAAAGGTTTAACTAATGTTAGCCCATTACACAAAAAGAGGCATAAATTGATTAAAATTGCAGGTAGAGACAATTGTTAAAGAAAAAAGGCGCTGAAAGGATATTTTACATGAAACATAGAAAAAATTAGTAAAATCAATCGTCAAAGGAGCGTTTCGTTTTTACTATTAAAATGATTTAATTTAAAGTTACAATTTGTTCTCTTCATCTGCCAATTATTTTGCCCCGACTTCCTAACCCTTAAAAAATAATAAACTTATGCGTTTTGAGGAGCTTAATATAAGAATATTAATAAAATTAATTCTTATTTTTTGTCATAAGTAACAAAATACTTTTGTCTACTATTGTATATTGTATCGCGGCGCAAAGTAAGTATACGCCCAGCTGTACATATCATAAAAATTATTGTCTTCAATTAGCCAACTAAAACTTGGCTAAGCTCAAATTGAGCAAAAATTGATTTGCAGAACACGCTCCTAGTATTGCTTAATCCCAGCTCAGTCTTTTTCCACAATATGTTATTTACTACGCTATTGCCGCACGCTGCCCTCCCCCCCCAGCTCAATAGCCTTGGCCAAACAAAACATTAAATGCCGCATGGCCATAATATTTATGCTGTTGTTGTCTTGAGGGGTTCCCAGCCTGAAGCTCTTAAGTTGGCCGAAAGTTAAGCCGCTTTTGGGTACGAAAATATGCACGTTGTCGCTTTGAAGCAAAACAAATGGGCTGCGTGTTCAACTAAAATTTGTACTTGGCCATAAAAGTAAGGGTCAATGGCTGGGGGTAGGGTCCTAGAGGGCACTGACAAACACACCATCCACTGAGTGCAGAAATTTGTGCCCCCGCCGAAATTATGCTCTAAATACGCCCCTGGTCAATGGTCAAAGAGAAGAAGCCTGAGTTAAGGCAAAAATTTTTATGTGCCTAAGATAAATAAATATACAAATAAAAATAAAAACAGCAAATGCAATAATCATTAAGCATGCTTCATTGGTGTGCGCGTAAGTGTGCGTGTGTGTGTGTGAACTTGGGCAATAAATGTTTAACAGACATATACAGACACATGAATATAAATGATTATGTTTGTTAAATTATGTTAGCAATATACATGCATACTTTTATGTTTGTGTGTATACGCATAATAAACGATAAAACAGTAACATAATTCGTGTGTGTGTGTGCGTAAAGGGGCAAATGCAAAATACACTCCGCGCAATTTAAATAGTGCACTTAAGTTTTTATGCTTTCAGACTCAAAATTTTGAAATTAAGAATGATAATTATTTTTTTTTTAAAGTATGTTAATTTGTTAACAATAAAAAGTGGGTCTTGGCTGACGACTATGCAGGATGTTTAATGTTTATGGTGGAGTGTGTATCTAGAACACAATATTTATCGTCGTCGAGGTAAATCCGGAAAATTTAATGAAAAATAAATATTATCAATAATTATGTTTAAATGTTATTTATTCAAGTAATACTTTTTATATAGTAAGTACATATATGGAACATCCTAATTATTCAATATAGCCGACTTCAGCCACAACTACCCGCTCAAGCCTGGACCGAAATCGATAACAGGCCCGTTTCACCTCCATTTTGTTCATGTTGGTCATCACATCCATGATTTTGTCCTTCAGGGCGTCCCTTGTGTTGTGAGATGTCTTGTTCACCTTTCCTTCAACTACGCCCCACAAGTAGT
The DNA here is from genome assembly GCA_037043745.1 of Chymomyza amoena. NCBI lineage: Eukaryota > Metazoa > Arthropoda > Insecta > Diptera > Drosophilidae > Chymomyza > Chymomyza amoena. The sequence goes on along the minus strand of JBAMAX010000885.1, from coordinate 27,903 downwards.
AGTCGAGAGGATTGCAGTGAGCTGGACGGTGGCCACAAATCTGGGGACCAGTGGTGATGCATATTCTCGTACAGCTAAGCCTGAGTCTTTCTGGACTTGTGAGCTGGTACAGAGTCCTGCTGAAATACGTATTCTCTTCCAGCGGTCACTCGGTCTATCCAAGGCTTCACAACTGATCTCAGTACTTCGATATATCCTTTCTCGTTCAACCGCAGCCCCTGCTCGAAAAAGTGGGGTTGCATGACGTCCCCATCACTGCTTACGACACCCAAAACCATGACTGAAGCAGGAAATTTCGTGTGCATGACAGTAGGCACTTGTTCAGGATCTTGGCAGATCCATCGATCATTCTGACGATTTACTATTTTATCTTGAATGCAATTTTTTTCGTCTGAAAAAAACTTGAGGTAGCCGGCGCTCTTGTGCTTGATGTCATTTAAGAGTGCTTGACTCTTAACACTTCGATCTTCTTTGTTTTTGTCAGTCAACAACTGACGATTTCTGAGGACATAAGATCTGTAACCAAGATCTTCGTGCACCGTCAGACTGATTGTTGACCGCGCTACGCCCATATCTTTAGCTAACTTGTTCATACTGCATCCCGGATCGGCGTCAATCTTCTTTTTCAATTCATTGACAAATTCTGAAGTTCTTTTTCGGTCGGATCGTTTATTGTGGCTTGCTCGCTCTGAAGAAACCTCGTCTTTCTTTTCAGCATCTCGAAATTTCTTGATAATTTCATAAACTTGTGATTTTTTATATCCAAACCATTGAATTATCTCCTTCGGTGTTTTCCCGGCGCGTAGTGACTCCAGTATCGCCGCCCTGCGGTCCTGTTCTCGGCTCATCGTTGCGCGTTATCAATCAAGTCTACTCTGTAACTGAAAAGGAACACCTAAACATGAAATGCAACACCATCTTTGCAGATTTGTGCTAAGCTGTAATAAAGGAGACCCGCACGAATATATTCCGGATTTACCTCGACGACCCTGTACTAAGGCTTGGATTCTGTTAAGTTTTATTTGGTTAAGCCTGAGAAGTTTATCGAAAATAATTTGGTAAGTATTATTATTGTTGTGAAGTTGTCTACACCAGTTCGAAGTCTGTTTCTTTACAAAACAAGGTTGGTTATGATATGTATTAAAATAGAAGCAGACTTGGCTAATATATCAGCTAATTCGTTGCTTTATGCCAGAATGGAACAAAACAATAACTTTTACGCCCCACCAATTAGATCTTTTATTATAACCACGTTTCCTAAATATAAAATACTGATACGTCAACAAAGTCGATCGTAAGTTTTTTTAAGTGAAAATCTTAGAACCTTAAGTCCCATACGTTTAATCCTATCAAAATTTCTGTAACAAACTCAAAAAATAAAATACAAATAATTTTTTTAAAATATGGTGATGAAAAGGGCTGTGAACTCGGTTTTGTCTAAAAAATACATTATTATTATCGAAATAATTCGACCGTGCTCCGGAAAACATATTCGAACATATACTCTAATTCGTTTTGAAATGAAAGTGCAAAGTGAAATAACATTGGCAAAATTGTTTTAAAAAACAACAGTCTTAAAATCAAATAATTTTTTAAACATTCTTTGATATTCATAGATTATATTTATAGCAACTTAGAGTTATATATTTAATGATATTTATTTTGAATTTTTTTTTTTGGACAAAAAAAAAAGACATAAAATGACAAACAATAAATATGATACAAAGTGCAAGTGTATATAAAAAAACAAAAATTATTTCACGCCAACTCTTGAAAATTTATCGGAAAAATATGGGAAATATACAATTTTATTGAAAATAATAAGGGAAATAATGACAAAAAAAATAGTCGTTCTTAGGAGCTGGCATAACCGAATAGGAATAAAATTGTTCGATTGATTCGGATCACGGCTGATTATTATTGGATTTTCTTCTCAAAATAATAATTATGGAAAAATAGCTAAATATTACATTTTATTAAAAAATTGCGATTGAAAATTTAATTCTTTTTTTTTTATAAAAAAAGAGTTAAACAACGACATATATTGCTGATATTTTTATTTTATAAATTTATAATAAGAGTTTTTTACATTTTATTTTATTAGGTCTACAACTTTGCTGTTTTTTTTTTTAATTTTAAAAATTATATAAAAAAAAATGGTATCTTATTTATGTTTCAAAGTATTGTCCGTCACTTTCCACTACTTTGGCCCATCTTTCAGGCAACAAACGAATCCCGCGTCGGAAAAATTCTTCATCCTTTGATAAGATCCAAGAATCGATCCATTCTTTCACTTTTTCAAAAGAATCGAAGCACTGGCCCGCCAGGCCGTGTGCCATCGACCTGAATAAATGGTAATCAGATGGAGCAACATCTGGAGAGTATGGCGGGTGAGGTAGAATTTCCCATTTCAGTGTTTCGAGGTACGTCTTGACTACTTTCGCCACGTGAGGTCGAGCATTGTCGTGTTGCAAAATTACTTTTTCGTGTCTATCAGCGTATTGCGGCCGTTTTGCTTTTAATGCCCGACTCAAACGCATTAATTGCGTTCGATAAAGTACACCAGTAATTTTTTCAGAAGGTTTTAGCAGCTCATAATAAATTACGCCAAGCTGATCCCACCAAATACACAACATGACCTTGGATCCGTGAATATTCTGTCGAGGTGTCGCCGTAGGAGTGTGGCCGGGCAATCCCCATGATGTGCGTCGCTTAGGGTTGTCATAGTGCACCCATTTTTCGTCCCCAGTAACAATACGATGAAGAAATCCTTTTCGTTTTTGTCTTTCAAGCAGCTGTTCACAAGCAAATAAACGTCGCTCAACATCTCTTGGTTTTAACTGATACGGTACCCAGTATCCTTGTTTTTGGATCATCCCCAGCTGTTCCAGGCGTTTTGATACTGCTTGTTGAGTTACTCCCAATGATTTTGCTAGCTGTTCTTGAGTTTGGCACGAGTCTTCATTAAGTAAAGCCTCCAGTTATTCATCTTCAAAAGTTTTTTCTCTGCCACCGCTATGCCGATCTTCAACAACAAAATCACCGCTTTTAAAGCGCTCGCGATACGTTCTTTCACTAATAGTATCACCATAACTACTTGAAATAACCCGATGAGCCTCAGCCGCCGATTTTTTCATGTTGAAATGAAAAAGTAAAATCTCCCGCAAATGACGTGAATTCGGTTTAAAAGTTGACATATTTAATTAAGTGTAACTATATGACTCAAACAAAAATTAGCTAATATCGATGTAAGGTTATATTTATCGATGTCAAAACTGATGGAAAACAACTGTGAATTATTTATGTGAACTTTTACTGGCTACTAGCGCCATCTTTTTGGAGCAAAGTTGTAGACCTAATATAAGTTGAAAATAAAAATTATTATTCGGCAATTTTTTATTTTAAAAATTGAATGTAAAAATTTAATTCGAATTTTTTTTAGGTGACCTTTCCATTTATGCCTAATAAGTCCTCAATAAGGATGCCACAAAATAAAAATTGTATATAAACAAGCCACTAATTGATTTAATTTAATTCCTTTAGGTTTACAGGGAAACTTTCTTATGGCAGTCATTTATTTCCTTCGTGAAAAGTATAGTGCTAAGTTTCTTTAACTTAATTAAACATTTATTTACAGTCTTATAATCACACTAAACTGTTGAAAAGAGTCTAACACTATTTCTATCATGAAGTCATTAACTTAAAATTAAACTTTTCGTTAAAACGTTTGTCCAACTTTTCGTACAACTATATTTAGCTTTATTTTTTTTTTTATAAATCCTTTAATTATCAAAATTTGATAGGTCTTTTGACACCTCTTGCTAGAATTAGCATTAAAAAAAAATTTTGTAAAAATTTTTTAATATATAACATATAATAAATATAATTAAAATATTTTATTTTTGATATATATTTTTTGTTTGTTTTACATTTGAAACTATTATATATCTTATTTATTCTTGAAATTAGCAACTACAAATACTTGTTTCTATTCAAATAATCGCGGAGTGTTTAACCACGGCCTAAAAGTATGCTATACATTGAAGACGCGTTTTGCGTGTTATCAATGCATAAACAAATGAGCATCAGCTGCTACTCAAGAATGTACGTTCTAACTGTAAATGCGATAAGCCGTTACAGCACATAGACGAGAAAGTCATAAATTTTGGAAAATTGTTTTGCATAACGGTTCAATCAACAATTTGATAGCTGGACTTGGAAGGATAAATGCGTAAGCCAAAGGGACAAAAGAAATGCTTTGACTATGCCATGGTTAGTTTTTTTTGTTTAAGAGTTGGCCTATGAGTTCATTTGAATTAGCCAAGTTCTTCTAAAGATTTCTTGACAGAAATATTAAATGTCAGGTAAGCATAGAAAAAGAAGTTGATACATAAGGAAGAATTTATTCTTACTCATTGAAAATTACCAATTTCTACAAGAATACTCGTCTAGGCCATAAATTTTATTTTTTTTCCAAAAACCCATCTCTAGACTGAACATATACATACTATATAATGTATTACAATTTTATAGACTCCTTTTATAAATATTATTTTATTAGAACGATTTAAAATAACCTTAAACTATGAAATTAAATTTAAAATTTCCGAACTAAGTTTCTAGAAGACAACTATAAAAGTATTTTGCTTTAACATCAAAATTTCTTTTTTTAATTTGGCCTAGTCGAATAAAATTATGTTATATCCTATATTGGATTATAACCTTTTAAATTTATCGGTTGATTGTCAAAGTAATAATTTTTCGAAAAAAAATCCTTATTAAAAGATCAAGGCAGTTAAGCGGATCTAAGAAGGCGAAAGACGTTTTTTTTTGGAGCACTGTTGCGCTTTTATCATCCACTCATAAATTATACTGTGAATAAAATATTTGATTAATTTTTTATTTGCAGAGCAACAGTCAGGGGCGTGTCTAAGGATTGGGTGGGGTCTGTACCTCGAGAAATACCACATTTTCTTCCCATTTTTAGAATTTTTAGAATTTTTTGAAGTACTGTAAAGTTTTTAGCATAGCAACCTGACAGAATTTTTAAAGATTTCCGAAATTGGCTTTCGGATTCACCAAACACTCTATTAGCCCAATTTAGAATTATTTTACATTTGCAACAAGTACAACAATAGCTATTAAAATTAGCATTAAAAGGTTTAAAAAAAATGCTCTGCAAGTGTGTTAATATTAAGGATGTGGAGCTGCAGTGGCAATCAACTAACTACAGGATATGCTACATATGCCACTAAATAGCTTTGTTAAATTAAATGCAATCACCTGTGTGCATGTGTGTGTGTTTGTTTCCGTGTGGGTGTGCGTGAGTGACAGTGGTAAGAACTTTAGCTTTAGCATACTTTGCGGCGCATAATTAAAAAGCCGTTGGCCTCGGTTAACGCCATTTTGCTTACGGTCACTTCCCTGGCGACTAGCTGTAAATTCAGCGTGTCAACGACCAGTTTAACGGTGAACGTTAGTCGTGCTGACTAACGGTACTGGCTACCATTGCCACATCTAACGGAAACTCTGCGCTTTGACGCTAATATATCGTCTCATGTTGTGCTTTATGTGCTCCATTGTCGTCCCAGTTGTTGTTCTTGTTCTTGCTATTGTCGGTATTCGTTATCGTTGTAGCCTTTTCACATAAATTCTGTCATTTGCTATCCTAACGAACTTTGCTCCCTCTCTATCTTTTTATCTAGCTGTCTTCCTTCAACATTGCTTATGCTGGGTTTACACTAAGTTACGGAATGACAGAAATTGGCTTTGCTTTTAGAACACGTGAAATTTATATTAAAGATGTATCATGCAGTGGAAAAGCGGGCCCCAGAGCACACAAATCAATTACCTTAAGCAATGAAACCACAATTTTCCAAGCGAAACTGTACGCAATAATGGAAACAGTGGAGCTTATATCCAAAAGAGGACTCAAGAGAGTTAAGTTCAAAATACTCAAAGATAGTCAATCAGTCCTCAAAGCACTAAAGAGCTACACATTTACTTCCAAAGTCCTTATAGAGTGCAACAATGCACTAAACCAACTCGCCACCTACAACCAAGTCTCCTTGATATGGGTGCCCGACCATTAAGGACATGAAGGTAATGAAAAGGCGGACCAACCCTGTTTTTGGCTTCAACAAAAACAATATAAAACATGAACTCGACAAATAGTCACAGAGTACTGGAACGCTCATCCTAAACAGGAAAAGTCTCAAGACACTCTCTTGACCACTAACAGGCCACATGACCTGCAACAAACACCTACACAGATTAGGTATATTAGATTCGAACACATGCAGATTCTGCTGTGATAATGAAGAGTCAATGGAACAGCTGATTACCAACTGTGAGGCGCTATGCCGCAGAAGACAACAAATTTTAGGTGCATACCTTACGAGAAGACCTTCAAAAGCTCCCTGTGAAGGAGCTGGTCAGTTTCCTCGACATAATGAACGTCGAAATAAAAAGGGGTGCACAATAGATGAAACTGCCTAACCCACAACAACAATTACGATTACCTCCAAGGCTCTCAGTAAAATGTGGTGCAGTGTAAACATAGCATGACTTTGCCCTGCTCTTTTCATGCTTCACTTGATATGCAGTTAACCGCAGTCAAACATAAATTTTCATCATGCTTTTGAATTTCGCGCACTAATTTTGAATTGTGAGCTCGATTTTGTGTTTTGCGACTAATTGTTAATTGAGTTATGTATGCGTGTATGCGTCAGTGGGTGTATCTGAGTGTGTGTGTGTGTGCATTTTTGTGTGTGGCGACTCTCATCAATGCTTGATTGTGGCAAGCAAAACCAAAGGCAATTAGCAGTACTTGTCACTTCAGTGCCCATTAAGCTTTGTATATACATATACATACTAAGTACTACCATATACATGCTATACGTGTGTATTTACTTTTATTTACTGGCCAAATCCACAAATACAGTTACATGCTGTGGCCATGTGTCGAGTGATCCATCCGGACATAAAAACGCCAGCTAAAATTGCACAACAATATGTGCAGATAATGAACCAACAGGCAATGACCACAACGGACCTAGCAGCACTATATTTAATCTATTGCTAGGTTTATGCGTCATCAATGTCATGATAATCAAGTTTGTTTGGAAAACGAATGTTTGGTGCTCTCAATTTTAGAAAAGCACTTATTTTATACTGAATATTTTTTCATATCTTTGATATTCTTGGATTATATTGATCAAAACTTTAAAGTAGATAATCATTGATAATTATTTTTTATGGCCCAAAAGTTATAAAAAGAAAATTAAATGTAAATATTGTTAATTATTTTATATGTTTTATAATAAAAAGGTGTAGATCTGAGACATCCACGTCAGATGCTTTAGATCAAAGAAAAATAACACATCAGGAGAATTAATCGAATCTATCGAAAATAAAAAGGGAAGTTATCGACAAAACAATTAGTTTTCTGGAGCACGCCGAATAAATTCAGTTTGTCAACCTAGCTGCATGATAAATATGATTCCAATATCTTAAATTAAGTATGAATTTTTTAAATACAATTTCATGATTTGTGCATTCGTATAAACTTATTATATGGCTTTCATGTGAGTTTGTGCCTGCCTGTCTCTGTGCTGCCACAAGTTCAACAAATTATGAGCGCAATAAAAAGTGGCAACAGCAAGAAAAACTACAACAAAAATGCCAACAGCAACAACATCAACACGGAACAGCAGCAACACTTACATAAGTGCCAACCACTTCCGGCCAGCTGACTGCCCGTCTGTTCAGCTCCGGCTTTGTCTTTCACCCGCTCTTCATAGTTCTCTCAAGTGTCGTGTATGTTGCTGCACTTATACGAATGACATGAACAGCGTTTGTGCGTGTGTGTGTGTGGGTGTAAAACTTGGCATTAAATTAACTTGAGTGGCTTACGAAGGCGGAGGCGCCACAAGGCGTGGTAACACGTCAGGGGCAAGGGGCACTATGACCAACAGCTTGGCGTTTATGGATCAAGCGACTTTTAGCATAAATGCATTTGTCAGTTGTAAATGTTAAAGTAGAAAACTGGAGTGTTACTTGAAATTGTAATTAAGAGCTGGAATGTAAGTGGGCTATAAAAAAAGAGCAGAGTAAGTCACGAAGGACTTGAGTTCGAAGGCAGCTGCAATGGGCTTGCCAGGATGAAGCTATTTATGATATTAGTTTTAATGCAGCTCCTGAAAGTATGCATCAAAAATTTAGTAATCGAAAGCTTAATAAGAATTATAATTTTTTTTTTATGTGTTGTTAAAAATTAAAGGGATTGAATTAAAATCAATCATCCGCTTCATGTTCTTGAATATTCTATATTCAAGGTGGTCCTATTTGGACATAATTTATATGCCATCGTTACCGACCTCGAGCATAAGGAAGCTCTGGCACAGGAGGAACAGAGCAATCAATCAAATTGCCAATTCAATCTTTATTTTTTTTTTGTTTAGCAACAAACCCCATGAAAATTGGGTTTTCCGGCATGTAATGTTATAGTTTTCTATAAAACTCAATATTCAAGGTCTTGGAATACAGCGTAATGGCAACTTAAGATACTCTCAGCCCCTTGGTTCATCAAAAATGTAATAATATCAAAAGTGGCGTATTTTATCCTAACCTCCCATACAATTTAAGAATTTAAATTCAATTGCTTTTATTGAAAATATAACTTAAAGCCAATCTCTAAATGATTGACTCATTCAGTTGGTTCTCTGACCCATACCCAGTTTGTATCAAATACAAGTTCATAAAAGCAGAGTTCTAAAGCAAAGCGCACAAAAGTATGCTATAAAATTATGCAATGCAATATGGAAAAATGAAAGAGAGTGAGAGCAAAAACTTTGATGAAGCCAGAGACGAAGCAGGCCATAGCGATAAGGACGGAGGCAGTCAGAAAGCCAGTGATAGAGCCTGAATAGGAGACGAGAATGTGATGATGGGAAAAAGCAACTTGTTGCTGTTGAAAAGTAAAATTATGAAAAACTTTTTAAATTATCATTGCCAACAACAACGCGCTAAATGACGTGGCAGACAGATAGAGACGTGGAGCAGGGTAGTGTTCTCAGAAAGATACTGTGTATATAAAATGAAAATTAAAAACGAATAAAAAATGTACAAAGTTAATTTATGCAACAACCAGCATAGTGACAACTACAACAAGTTGCAACAAACGACAGTTGCCTTGTTGTTGCTGTTGCTGTTGCAGCAGCAGCTGCAGCTGTGCCACAAGTTGAAACTGTCAGCGGGCGGCAACATTCAAGTTTTCCCATTGCTTCACTTAAAAGCGGAACATTGCAAACGCGCCATATTAGATTCAAATGCATTTCCCCCACGGTCGACACCTCCTTGTTTCCTGTACAGTCAACGGAAATGAACAACAAACTTTTCAATTGAGTTTTCCGTTTTGCCTTGGTCGGCGCTTAGGCGCTTAACCCGGAGCGCAAAAAAAACCCCACCCCACCCCCGCCGAAACAGAAACTCGACAACTGGCTTCAGCTGGAGGGCGTATGCCAACGGGGCGTATGATTTGCGGCGCAGTTCGACAACGATAAAGTTTTAACATAATTTTGTTTTTGGTTTGATAAAACAGCAGCTAGCAATTTCTCTGTGGCTTGTTTCGTTGTTGACAGGGGCGGGCAACGGGGAGCAGCTCAGTGGTAATACGAAAACTCCCTATTTCAAGTGTTGGAGTTGCGAAAACGGAGGGTCTCGAAATTGCGGCGTGCTTTTTAGTTCCCGTCGCACTTCGAAATTGCTTCCAATATTTCAAGGTATCAAATAATTTCGTATTTATTCATGTCATTTTGAGTTCGCTTTGACTTTATTAGACAGGCAAAAAAAAAATAATCCTTGAAGCTTTTATGAAGATTTTTTTCTTGGGCTGTAGCCTGTCTGACAAATTATTAGATCGGTAACATAAAAGACAATCCTCGTTGAAGATACACTTTTGTTAAAATATTTTATTTGAAATAATACTTTGGAATAATAGATTACTAGGGTTCTGTGGGCAAATCTGACCCGTTTATTAATTTTGACAATAAAATGCTTATTTGACATGAGGCCAAGTCATACCAAATTCATAGCAAAATTAAAGCTAACGCTTTGCCAAAGCTTACTAGAACTACTGATTTCTTTGAGAGGGATATGCCCACTTTTCAAAAAAGTCAATTTATGGCATTTCCAAAAATGCTGGGGTAAACCCGACCGCCCATTTTTTGCTGTTTCAGCACACATATGATATTTTAATGGTATTTCGATTCGAATGTATTTCTTTAAAAAGTTGATTATGTTTAGAAGATATAAATTCAAAATGAAAATGGAATGAATTTGAATAATCGATAATTGGATTGAATAGCTTAGTATTTTGTGTTTAATTTGCTGTCTAAATAGCTTGCTGGCGTATTTTTGCCTCTAGCTGGATATCTAGCTGATTCCAGCATTAAGAGGTCGGATTTACCCCACTCTGCCATTTTTTAAGACGACGCGAAACATTTGTTTACGAAATTTGCAACCAATACCATAACTGTATTATGGAGGTCTATGTTTATAGTATATAAGCCGCTTATCGTTTTTCATTTAAGAAGAAAAACAAAAATTGAATTCAAAATCGTAAAAATATTCTTCTTGTTATTTGAGTATCAAAAGCATCTTACAGGCAACTGACAAGGTATTATTTTAGTTATTATAATTCTCTACAAAATAAGCTCAGTATTGCCGTTTTTAAAAAGACACTGGGAGGTCGTGTTTACCCCCACTATTGGGCTTATCCCTTTATATCCTAAATATTTCGTCGAGTCAAAGAGAATCCATTCAGATTATCTTTTACATTACTTCCCCTAGCTTTATTAGCATAGTAAAAACTCGCAGTATAAATATAATTTACAGCCCCAAAGACATTTTTCTTTGATCCGCCCCTGCTTGCTATTGTATTGGCTCTTATTGTAGTTTTGGTTAGGGCGTGGCTTAGTTTAAGCTCTGGCCAAGTAAACATAAACAAACAAAAAACAACATAACCAACAACTGTAAGTCTATATAATACTTATAGCTTGGACCTTATGGCTAACATAAATTAAGCATGTACTATAAGCAACAAAGTTTAATTAATTTGCGGTCCGCGCCTAAGACCAAAGTCAAACCAAAGCCAGCCCCAAATCAAATCTCATAAATTCCAAACAAATTAAGACCAACGTATAACTAACCAAAGGCCAGTAGCAAATGTTTTGCAATTTGGGGCCACACATTGCTACAGACGCCATTTTGTCGTTCTGTCATTTCAGAGAGACCCGAGATGATAATGATGGCAGTTACTGGACGGCGCCTGCTAAGCCGGAAACAAAGCAGCAACAACAACAACAGCTACCACTATTACATAAACAGCTCACACACACATCAATAGGCGAGCTATAGCAATCATGAAAATTGGACAGTCTACCGAGTCTAAGCAAAACAAAAGGCAGTAGCAAATAAATTTAGTGTAAGTAAGAAAAGAAGCAAATGAAGCTTCCAGAAATCAACACAACAAGCAGGCAATAAAACGAGATACAAAAAGTAGTACAAAAAACGCTAGAAATAAGATACATTTTTGTTTAATAAACTATGGATACTCTGGTAAAAAAAAGAGATAGGGGATTTGGAACTCGAGTACATCAATAAAAGAAGAAAATTACACTCTTGCGTCGGAAGACACAGAAAACATCGGAAGATCATTCACAAATAAAAAGCAGCAAAAACACAAGAAAGTGAAATCCCTTGAACCTCCATATATAAAGCCCTGCTGTAGTTTCGGAGTTCGAAGATCTTTCCTTAAAATTTCAATGTGCTTTATCAATTTAAATACAATCTATATCGTCGATATCAGTACCGATTTACTTAAAAAAAAGAAATTTAAATCCATAGATACGAGTGGTATCGGAAATTTTCCCCTTTTTTTTGTTGTTGATCGTTTATTAATGTATTTTTATAAGAAACTTCTACTTAACAAATAAAATTATTATTATCTTTTTAGAGTTCTTAAGTGTTTAAAAAAAATAGATATATTTTAGTGTCATCAGTATATAATCTTTTAAAAATATATTGATATCATTTCGAATGTTTTTGTTTTTAAATAAAGATGTTTTATAACAAGCAACAGTTTCGAACGTTACTGTTAAATATAAACTCGTAGTAAAGACTATTTGAAAAAACTCAATTCCGATTTCATGCCGACAAGAAAATAGACAGCCGATAATGTCATTGATGAAAAATATTATAAACCTACCTGTACGAGCTTTACCGAAGAATATCAACTCGTTGTCTACAGTTTTCAAAAAAATTCAATTCCGATTTGATACTGGTAAAACAATCGATATCAACGTTATCGGCATTCAGTTTGGGTTGTTTTTAAATTAAAAATATTATTAACCGACTAGTATGAGCTTTACCGATGTATTATTGTCTAGAGCCTGACAAACAATGGATATTAGTATCGATTTTTATTTTTTTTTTAAGAATATGAGCGATATAGAAAGAAATATGATTTCGCACTATAGAGTTTTCCAAATCGGTCGATTTTATATAAAAAAGTGTCATCTTATATATAAAATTCTCGTGTCACAATGTTAGTGCCCATACTCCTCCGAAACGGCTGGACCGATTCTCATGAAATTTTGTGTGCCTATTGGGTAGAATTTTATATATAAGAAGAAACTTATGTTTTACGTGTTATGGGTGTTCTCATGAACGCGTCCATGAATTCCAAATGTGATTTTTCAGTGGGTTAAAGGTTGTCAATACGGAGGTTTTAAGCCTATTGCGATGTGTTTGTGTGTCATGAAAGTCAACTAATCCAAAAATCGGATTATTGTCTAGATAAGCTAACTAGAGAATCTTACGATGCTTATACACTTTAAGAATATTGAAAAAGTTTGGGCAGAACAACGTCTGCCGGGCCCACTAGTCAATCTATAGGCTTGAATATTAACTACTACCATAGGGTATCCCAAAAAAAAAATATTATTCGATTCAAAATTAATTGCTGTTTTTATTTATATACGATTAAGTATTAATTTTTATAATTATTTAAATGTGGATAGTTGCCGATAGCAAAAAATTTTTTTTTGGCCGTGACATATCAAATACTTATAAATAAAATAATTAAAAAATATAATTTAAAATTTAAAATCAATCTCCCACATTAAACAATTTTTTAATGTTATTTTATGCATTCAAATTGACTGATTTATAATTTATATTTTGAATTTAAAACTCCTAAATTGTTGAAGTTATGTTTATTTTAGTGAAGGAACCTCGCCTACTCGCCATAGTAAGTAGTACTTCGAAAAATGGCAAATAAGCATAACCCCTCGAAATTGAAAGACAATAAGTTCAAACTTGACATCTTAAGATCAATTTTAAGAGTAGCTTGAAAAAAAAATTTGATTAACTTATACGAAAATACAATTTTTAGTTATAATTTTAGTCGTTTCCGTGTGAGAATTGTTCACGTAAAGCCTATCTAAAAATATTAAGCTATCGATTAATCGATAAAAATCCAAGTTTTGTCAAAAAATTATAAATAAACATGGGCTGGTACCTGTAAAGAAAATATAAAAATTATTAAAAACGAAGAGATCGATATTAAATACTATCGCTGGAGTTTAAAAGTGTAAGCAATCGATACCATCGATATATAAAACCTTCTTCGATTTTTCCGAAAATACTTTCTTCAACGTGTAAATTGTATAAAAATGCCAATATACCCTCTTTCCGATACAAATATTAAGCCAACTGCGTATAAGATACAAAAAACCGTACCAAAGGAAGAGAACATTGAGCACAAAGTTGAAGCAAAAGGCAGCAAAGTTGCTCTGACTTCTTCCGCTGAGCTCGAGATGGACTCGGGGCATATTCGCACATCCGCCGCTGGTCATTTCAATCAATTTACTTCCACAGAATCACACACAGACCCACCCACTAACACACACACACACATACAGGCTACATGCTGGCAGAGCAATATATAATTTTTTTTTTGCTCTCTCTCTCTTACTATAACGTCACAGCAATGCGAAACAACTCAGAGAAATTCACAAGCCGGAAATGGCAGCCATGACGGAAACGAAGATACATTGTTGTTGGGCTCAGCGCATTTTGTAGCTGGCTGTATCTATGTACAATACATGTACATATAAATGTATGACCGAGCTACTGAGCTACTATATAAGCAGTTATTTGTCATGTACCAAACTCAAAACGCTCTATGCATGCACAATACAAATGTCTACGTGTCTGTGTGTGTGTGTCTCTGTGTGTTCTCTGTGCAGCTGGACACCGGAAGTCGTAAAAAGTATTTCAATTTAGTGCAAAACGACACCGCCACCAAAGACCAAAAACTACAACAACAACGTCTTTGGCTGATTGAAAGCAAAAGGCGCTTACATTTTGGTATCTATTTTTTTTTGTTTTGGCCATTTTTTGCCTGTGGAGGCGACTTACGTTGTGTGCTGGGTGACCAAAGCACAGTATCAACTAAGTAATCCCAAAATACGACGATACTAACAAGGGATACGAGTAAATACAAATAATATGCTATCCGTGTGTCTAGTATTGTGTATTTATTTACTGAAGTAATACCGGAGAGTTAAGTCGTGACGATAAACGCCTTATATATTGCGTTTTATTTTATTGTCTTAGTTGCTTTCATTATGTAAAGGATAACGTTGGGTAGAACGAGTTAAGTTAACAAATTGGTTGAAAATGTGCATAGAGGAAATCAGGACGCAGATTTTCAAAAATGGTCTCGTATTTAAATTTGGATGAATTCAGGGTCGGGTGAATGGGAAACTCGTGGTAGTCCTCACAGCCCACTCTATAAGAGAGCCTGAGCTCTGAAAGTTTATCTTCAAGTTATCCGGCAGCTTGGTCCCTGAGTGCATTACTTTTTACATCCGATTTTAGGTATAAAGGCATAAAGTAATTGCTTATTTAAAATATTCATAAATATTTTTCGAAAAAAGTTCTGAATGTGTGAAAGTAGTAAGTGGTTATAATCTTTCAGGTAGGTGATTTTTTATTAAAAAAATAAGTATATAGTAATTATTATATATTATAAAAAATTTTTTTTTTAAATTTTAGATGCAAAAATTATCTATATAACATCCTTAATAATAGGAGTTATTGAGATAGGAGAAAGTCTAAAAGTGAAAAATAGAATATTCAGTTATCGATAAGTCTACAAATAATCCCAATTCTTGCAATACAAATTTTACTAGTGGTTATTATTCTCTATTAGAGAATATCTGCCAGACATACTATAATTCTTAATAAATTACTTAATATGCTATAGAGATACTTCTCGACGGAACTTAAAATTGCCATTAGGGTCAGAATTTCTCAAGTGGACCAAAAAATTACCAAAGTTCATATTTTGCTATGAAATTTTGCCAGCATCGAGTTTGATGATTCAGATGTACATTCTGAAATTTTTTTTTGAAAATTTTGAATAATTGATTTTTTATAAACAATTAAAAAATTAAAAAAATTTATGCAGCGATGAGATAAGACACGTTTTTCTCCGAAAGTTAAAGTCCGTTTGAAACAATTTTTTAACTACAGATTGACAAGAGATTATAGTATCGAAATACATTTTTTTTAACTGCATATATATGTTTTGATGCTTGTAAAAAAATTTTTTATAAACAACTAGCCGGCCTCCGCTGCGCTTCCGGCACGCTCGCTTCGCTCGCTCGTCTAGATCTGGGATCTTTCCGATTGGAAAACATCGTACGATTGATCGATGATTGGACTAATTTCATCATAAAAAAATTAAAATTTTCAACCACTCGCCATCTTTACATTTTAACCATGTTTGATGGAGATAATAATAATGTTAACCTATAATGGCGACAGGATGTCTTTTTTTTATTTTTTCACGTTCACTCAAGACAAACCACAGAATGAAAAATATTGCGTAACGCGCCGTCCGCGAAAGCCGCGAAACAGAAGTGTGGAAGGCTTCGCGGCTAACTTCGCGCCCGTGAACACACCATGAAGGTATAGTCGATAAATGAAAAAAAAATGTTAGGAGTGGCAACCCTTATCTCTTAGGGGTGTGAAAAATAGATGTTGGCCGATTCTCAGACCTGCCCAATAAGCACACAAAATTTCATGAGAATCGGTCTAGCCGTTTCGGAGGAGTATGTTCACACAAAAACCAATATTCATAATCCCACGAACCAATTCATATAAACTCATCGCAATAGGCTTAAAACTTCCGCATTGACCTCTTACACACGTAAAAATCAGATTCATCGACTCGTTCATGAGAACACCCATAATACGTAAAACATAAGTTCCAATCTGGAATGCCGAATTGTATTTTCGAATGTTGCGCAAAAAGTGACTTGAATTCGGAGAATGACCCGAAAGCAAAGACAACAGGGGGTCAGGTGGTGGGAGCAAAGCAGGCAATTTAACTTTCCCATTACCACAACACATTCCTAATGTTTCTTTGTCAAACTTCAGAGAACAACAAAAACGGCACACTTTATCCATTTTGCCGATACTGACAGCTGGATGCAAACTGTAATCGAAGTTCGCATTATAATGAAATGCACCCAGATTTAACTTAATATTTCCTGAACGTCGAGTTGAATTTGTACGCATACGCATCCTCTCGAGTCTACGGGCACGCTGATCTTCCGTTTCAGAAGCTCGAGACTGGGCAACTCGAGAACGATCTATTTCCATTCTGTCTGCACGTTGTTCTTCTGATTCAGAAGCTCGAGACTGGGTTATTCTAGAGCGTTCAGTTTCTAATCTCACTGAATTATGTTCTTCAGTCTCTGAGGCTCGCAGACGCTTTTTCCTTCGGGCTGCACTTGTTGACGGACTAAGGGACGATCTTCGCCTAAGAGGCATTTCGCTGTATGAAATCTAAAAATAAGGTTTATAAAGAAGCTTCTGAACATTTTTAAAAAAATCCCATTAAAATCGGACAAAGGGTTTCGCGTCCAACCAATAAAATAAATTTTATTTGCTGAAAAATTGTTGGTGCTCACTTATTTGAGGTTGACTTGATAATGAAATATTATACGAAAGTTAGTTAAGAGGAAGCGACGTGGTCTGCTACGACTCTTTTGCACGGATTCACTTTAATTCACTTTAAATTGTTTAACTTTTATTTTTTAGGAGGGTAGTTAAAAAATATTAGTTAATCTGACAATGTACACAATGCCAACCTAAATTAAAAAAAAAAAATTTATTGGAAAATGAAATTGTCGCTTTTAGTATTTTCAATTTTCCTAATTTTTCTGTAAATTTTCCAATGATATGACATAGCCTATTCGCGGCCCAAGAAGCTTCTGAACATTTTAAAAAAAGTCCCATTAAAATCGGACAAAGGGTTTGGCGTCCAACCCCGGACAAACAGACATACACTTTTTTTTATATATAAGATTGAAAATTTAAACAACTTCTCAACCATTGAGGTCAAATATATTAATTTTTATTTATGTAATAAACGTTTGAGTTGTATTGATCGTCGCTTACGCGCGACAACAGCAACGAGGGTGGTTTTTTCCGCTTGTCGCGCACAAGCACATATACAAAAAATTATTTTTTGTTGCTAATGCTTGCAATTAACGCGTATTCCGACACATAAAAATATACTGTGCTCGATCCTTTTGAGAATGTTCGCATATTTTTGCATACATAATTTCTCAAACGTTTATTACATAAATAAAAATTAATATATTTGACCTCAATGGTTGAGAAGTTGTTTAAATTTTCAATTGTTTATAAAAAAATTTTTTTACAAGCATAAAAACATATATATGCAGTTAAAAAAAATGTATTTCGATACTATAATCTCTTGTCAATCTGTAGTTAAAAAATTGTTTCAAACGGACTTTAACTTTCGGAGAAAAACGTGTCTTATCTCATCGCTGCATACATTTTTTTAATTTTTTAATTGTTTATAAAAAATCAATCATTCAAAATTTAAAAAAAAAAAATTCAGAATGTACATCTGAATCATCAAACTCGATGCTGGCAAAATTTCATAGTAAAATATGAACTTTGGTAATTTTTTGGTCCACTTGAGAAATTCTGACCCATAGGTAAGTTGATGATTCCAATGTTAACCATTGGTAGGATAAGGGTGACTAAAGAAGTCAATCTCGGAAAAACTTATTTATTTATATAAATAATACTCTTGCTTATCTTCCCCAAATTTGGTAATCGAAAGTTTTTTGGAGTTTCCAATCACTGCACCAAATTTGATCAAAATAGATAGACTGTATCATATAGCTAAAATAGCGTATATCCGACAAAAAACCTTTTTTTTGCACAAAATTCGTTGCTTCGTTTGTTTGTTAAGAAATCGTAGGCATATTGAAAACAAATTTCCTTTGATTTGGTGGCAGAGAGTATTTTAAAGTCGTCGGCGCCCGGCTTTAACGTACGCCATCAGGCAGTCAGGGTCCATGGCAGTGACGTCAATACACCTACAGTACACGTAAACATCATATGCACTCGTGTGCGCAGCAATGTTGTTGCTTGCATCGAAGCGTCGTGACGTCACTGCGCCACTGTTTTTTATGCCAACCACAGCTCGGAACGTTTTGTATTCCTTCAAGTAACAAATCATGATTTAAGTCTAGATGACCCATTCCCTGCTCAAATTACCTACATAAGATCAGCTATAATAATGACATTTAGTTTACAATCCACGCAATCCTCCGAAGTTTGTATCTATCGACACAATATTGTGCTATGTGGTATCAAACTGAACTTTCTTAGATAAAAGTTACTTCCGTCTGCGCTACGTTGCTTAGCAAAGAGCATATTGCCATAACGTAAAAAATTCAAATAGTCTTCTTTTCTGAGAAATATTTCACATATAAATTTATTGTTACAAACGAACTATATTTTTTGCGATCCTTAAGCATTGTGAGCTCTGTGAATTTTGTTTTTTTTTTTCGAACATATTCATAGAACTCACAGCGCTTAAAGATGTAAACGTAAATGTTTAAATTGACCAATCATTTCCTTAGCAGCCTTTATATTAGCTTGACAATCCTCCGGCTCGCTTTCGGTATCCGAGCAAACAGTCATTCCGCACATATCGCATACATGTTTTTTCATAATTGGTTTTTTCTTCTCGTCGGAGATCATGATTATTGCACGATGCATCCGATTCGATTTTCGTGGATTATCATGCTGACGCACATGGGTTCCAAAGTGCTGGTTACGCCGCTGAAGCTCACGATTTTCGAGATGCAGTCGTCTGCGCTCCTCCCTTAAGCGCTTTAGCTCCTGCTCTTCTTTTTGCTTTTGCTGCAACATCTTGGTGGGTGTTTGTGACTGCTTGGCAAAGAGTTCGGCCCACTTTTCCTGAATTTTTTCAGCAGTAAAGCTTAAAGTTGAGGGCATGGCATTCTGCGATATTAGGGATTGAAAACTGGGCGTTGAGGTTAGGCTAGCGGAGCGCCTCATTTTTTTGCGTGAAGAAAAGCTTAGCATGGAATTAGAGGCTTGGGTTTCCAGGAGCTTGGTTGCCTCCGAGAACATTACACGCATATCGTACAGCTTCTGCAGCATGAAATTGTACTTGCTTGGTTCGCGCGCATAATCGTCTAGCAGTTCCAAATCTGCTTCATCAGTGGGTGTTTGCTGGAGCATTAGTAAATTATAGACACGCTTATAAGTATCTATATCACTAATTTGTACTGTGAGAAAACCTGAGTCCAGCTGGTTGGCGTCTACCTCGTCTGGTGTGGGAGTCTCCATAGGATCTTTTTGCTGTCTTTTAACCTTTACTTTTTGAAACTTATATGACGTAATATCGTGGTTTTTATTGATTTTGTCCAGCTTGGTAAAGAGTCGGGGCAGCGGTGCTGTTGCAGTTTTTGAGGGCGTTTCGGTTGTGTTCTTAGAGGAGGGCTTGGTGAGTTTTGACCCTCGTTTTTCCTCTCGATTTTCCTCTCGTTTTTCCTCTCGTTTTTCCTCTCGTTTTTCCTCTCGTTTTTCCTTTCGTTTTTCCTTTCGTTTTTCCTTTCGTTTTTCCTCTCGTTTTTCTTTGTAACTCCCTTGCTCAGATGTTGCCAGAGAACTGGTGGTGGACGTGATGGGTTCAATAAAGCCTCTGGCTTTCTCGGAACCAATATGAGGCAGAGGAGGATTGGACCTTTTCAGCTTTTCTTTTTGAATTTTTTTCATCTTACGCATAAGTTTTTCTTGGGCAAACGAATTTTTCATGCTTATTAATTGGTTTGTTTCCTTTTTCGGTAACTTTGAGTAATGCAGTATGCCATTGTGGGACATATATGATAACATGCTTTGCGTTATATTAATGCGAGCTCCTAAAGGCGCTTTTTCTCCTCCGTTACTTTTGCTAGGACGGCGTTGTGATTTCCTGTGATGGGATATAGCGCCCTCGATAACAGTGACTTTTTTGTCAGGCTCAATTTCGCTAACAGCTGCAGAAGGTCCAAAATTGTCTCGATACTTCTTGGACCATGACATGCGCTTTTTGTGCACCAATACGCTGTCCCTAGTAAGACTAGGGTGTGACTTGTGACTTTTTTTGCGTTTTTCCGCCGTATAAATAACTTTCATATCGGGATTGGGGCTAACCGAAAGGTGCTTTACCTCGGTAGGCTCAAGTGAGTTCCGTTCTGAGTCATACAGGTTCGTTTTCTTTATCAGTATGGACTCTGTCGATTTTCTACGCTTAAACAGCTGTTCGGGCGTCGTATTTAGATCAAAATTTTTAAAAAATTTGTCTGTGCTTCGCTTCTTTATGGACTGACGCTCCCTCTCGGCACTAATTTGATTACCAGCTGCTTTCTTTTTCTTCAGTTTAGACTTTTTTTTCGTTGTAAGTTTCTTTACATTCTTTTTTGAAACAGCTTTTATCTGGCTATTACTTTTGACTTCTTTATCAATTGCTTTTCCTTTTTGTTTTACTTCCTTTGCACTCGTTGTCGAATGAGCCGAACTTTCTTTTTTTAGGCCCGAAACACTTGGGTCAGATATACTACGCTCATTTTCTACCCTTCTTTTAAATAGTTGGCTATCCAATAATGTGGGCATAATTTGGGATCTGATGTTTGTCGCGCTAAATGTTGAAACCTCACTAAGTTCCGTATTACGTATGTACGGCTCCCTAGTCGGTTTTTTCGCTTGTTCGTCTTTAGCTACTTTATTATGCATTTTCTTAAGTGCAACTTCGTCTTTAGCTACTTTATTATGGATTTTCTTAGGTGCAACTCTTTTGCGTTGCTTCTTGCTTTTAGGCCCCCGCTTCTTGCTCTTAAGTACCTGCTGCTTTGGTTTCTCCTTTTCAGTTTCCACAGATCCAGATTGAACTGCCATCGGATCATTGGGAACTTCCAATGCGGCTTTCACCTTCATATGGCGTTCCACTAAAGAAATTTGTCTAAATAATTCCGCCACTTCGGGTAACATTTTGTCAGTTTCACTTTTGTGTTTGCCTTTGTGTGTGTTCTTATGTTTTGTGAGGTGTTGTTTTTTGAATTCCTTAAGCTTATCCTCCAGGTCCGTCAGCTGCTCACGGAATTCCAGCCATAGTTGTGGTACGTTCACCAACATTCGCTTAAGCTTGTCTAGCTTAGTCTTCAATTTCTCGTACTGTAACTTATAGTAAGATATCGGTCTATGATGCTGACTCTGTGCATTCGTCATCTGCTGAGAAATGTTCTCATAGAGCCTTTCTAGCCGGCGCTTACTAGAATCAGTTTTGCGTCTTGCCCGGTAGGCTCGTTTGACAAACTTGGGAATCATATGTTTGCTTCGACTTCGAACTTTCTGCTTGGACTTTTTCATATTGTAAATTTCTTTTTGCCTATTTGGGGCCGCTTGCAACGGTTTGCCTTTTCTTTTTTTAATGGCCTTTAGAAGCAATTTTTTTTAATACTTTTAATTTTTTTTTTATTTTTAAATTTTGATAAATTTTGAAACAAATTTCAACGATAACTTTTATTAACTCAAGCTTTCTTGAGCAAAAAAATGTGAGCCTAAAAAACTACCTCGAATTCTTGTTTAAGTGTAGCGCATTTAAGAGTTGCCGTTTTCGAACTTAAAGTTTCAGAATAGCTTTGGGCGTCTTTTGCTTTATGTAGACACACACATCCGTTTGGCTTGCCAAATTGTGGCTTAGTTATTTATTTTAGGCACACTCTATTGCGCCCCAGTCTTTTGACTTCTTCTGTTTGGCTCTGATTTTTGCAACAGCAACAATTCTCACGTTTTATGTTGTATACTCTACAAAAAGTGTAAGGTATTTTAGTTTTCTTAAGAAGCTTGTAATTGTTACCACCAGCTAAAGCTCAACTGTAAGATGACTGTTCGGTGACAGATGACATTCGGTCACGGAATATAAACCTAAAAGAGTGTTATCATTGGAAAGAAGGATCTATTGTGCACGAATCAGCAATCAGGGCCCCCTAAAATAGTGCTCAGTAACTTACATATTACAGAGCTACTCTTATAAATTTTAAGCCGCTGAAACTGTGCTCTAAAAATCTCAGATTGTCAGGGTTGTCATATAACCTCAAAATCTCTTATTCAATAAAGTATTTTAGAGGCTAATTTGAAGGCTTGCCGTACCTTTTTTTGGAACTTGATTTTGCATTCCGACAATTTTTATTTAGCTTTTAAGAATAATGACGTCGAGTTCAAAGCCAAACTAGAAAAGTTAAGACCATAAAAGCAATACAACAAAATTCGTCTAAGCTTGATATCTGTAAAAACCTTTACTCAGATGCAAAATGAAGGAAAGTATTTTTAAATTCTGTTGAAAGACGAAATGTTTTTCAGAAGACTCTGCAACCTCTTCATTATTCCCGCAGCGGAGAGCGTTTTTATTTTCTATGACTTTTTATCTTTAATGAAAAATAAAATCAAGATCAGAATTATTGCTTAATGAAACAGATTTTAAAGATCCTCTACAGTTGCTTCATATATTATTTTATACCGCTTTGCTGTCAATGAATGCTGAATTCAATGTCTAAAAAAAGGATATTTCAGTGCTCTGATATATAATATATATAATATTACATCAAAAACGAGATATTTTCGAAGTTATCACAGTATCCTAACGTGCTATGAGTTTTTGGACGTATTGAGATTATGCGGGTCAAAACATATATAAAAAAATTAGTTGAAACCATAGATCAAAAAAAACTTTTATGGATTTTTTAGGGGATACCACTTTCATTAAAAAGTTCCTGGAATTTATTAAAAATATCCAAAATACAAGATTATTCTTCAAAATCAAAGTCGAAAAATTGCCTACCGACTGCAAAGCATTTGTGCCAGCGCTTAATCCAATTCTCAAAAAATTTTTTTAGTCGGTATGGCCGTCAGAGCCATCTTCGATTATTCCATGACCACATCATGGGTGCTGTAATTCGTACCACGTAGCGCGTTTTAAGTCGACCGAATAGGAAAACTCGCAGTGAGCAAAACCAAGTGAATTTAGTGGTTGTTGGATGGTATTCACTTTGTTTTAACCGAAATTATCCTGGAAATCATGTTTTTGCGCGAATCTTTTTTTTTGCTTCAGCTCTTTCGGCACCAGCTTTACAGCAAAAGCTCTGAAGCCCAAATCATTAACCAAAATGTCTTGAACAGATCAAAAATATTAATGTTTTTGTTTGTTTTAGATGTAGATGGTCTGCCACTGTGTTCCTCATCGTTGAAGGACTTACGACTGATCTTAATCGATTGTCCCCGTGGGAAATGACTGAAATGACAGAGTATCGTTGCCGAAACACTTTTGTTAAATTTCCAATGTCGTCGCATAATTTTTAACACAAAATTTAATACAAACTGGTTGTTATAAGTTCAATTCCATTTTTAAAATTTAAAATATAGCAACTGTTCCAAAACACTCACAATCGCCTTTGTACTCAACACGGGATGACTGAGAGCTCCACACGGTGAAGATTCCGGGAACTTTTTGATTAAGGTAGTATTTCAAAATTTTGTTTGGGTTTTTAGAATCTCGGATATGAATTCAGTGGCTCAAATTAATTTTTCTCATATTTATTTATTTACAGATTGTTATTTGACAATTTGAAAATCAAATTTTTTAAAAGAACTACCAACTATTTCGTAGGATTTAATTTCTTAACACTCAAAAAATTGTATAGCTTTAAGTACTTCCGCAATTTTTAAGTATAATTTAGAAATCCAATTTCGTCTTGTAGTTTTTTGAAAAAAAATTCTTTGTGTAGTTTGAAGAGAAATGAAAGAAAAATCGTCACGTAACGAAATGTAACAGAATCGAGTAGATTGTAAGTGCGGGTACTTAAGTTGGTTGAGTAAATTAATTAAATATTTTTGGAAATTTTTAAAGTCCGCTTGAGTACCAGGCTGTACTCTCATTTTTTAAAATATGCAAGCGGTATAGTTGAAAGAATATATAAATCTCTAAAGTTACCAAATATCCTTATCTTTCATTTCCAAACAACTTATTTTTATAGCGAATATACGGATGTGACTGATGAACTCTGAGGAAATTAGATATAGGCCTCTTTGAGAGGACAGAGGGAAACTTTTTTCGACAAATCCTTGGTCCGATAAGTATAGATCCTAATAATTACCGCGTTGGCACCAAAGACATAGGAGGCCGCACATATGCGAGAACGCGGAACTCAATTTTTAAAAAAAATATCTTCAATCAACCTGATAGAAGAAGAGCTACCCGATCACGTTGGATTAATGGAGTGAAAGATGATTTGGAAAAATGAAACGTCCTAAACTGAGGGGAAGCTGCAAAGGACAAACATTATTGGAGAAATATTGTGAATATAATATCTATAGTATATATGTTATAATAGAATAGATCTCAACTATACTTGTAGCGACAAGAATGATGATATTTTTATAGAGCATGCAAATTTGTACTTATTTAGTTTTTACTTTTCCCATCTTTCATGATTTCGTAGTTCTTCTTGGTTTGGGACACATTTGTTTTGCTCAGGCTAAGCTAAGAGCTGGCAGCTGTTTTTTGTTGTTGTTTTTGTTTGTTATATGACCGCTCTCTCTCTCTCTCTCTTTTGGGCACTAAGACGTGAGCGACGGCTTACACGTGACGTCAGAGTTGGCTATTAGCGTGCCATTTAGTGCCACATCTAAAAGCGCTTAACGTGGCGACGTGTGAAGTTTTTATTTTTTTTTCTAGATCAGTTTGCATGTTGCCGGAATAAGATATAGTACGTTGTCGAAAATGGATATGAATGTTTGGCCAGCATATATACTGGATACGCACAATATTGACGTTGATTGAAAGGGACTGTGGCATGAAGTCAGTGGAGCAGAAACTTGGTTGCTTGTTAAACAGAAGCAGCAGCAGCAGCAGGACTTGAGGTAAATGTTGGTACTATAAACAAACAAGCCAAATAGTTTGCCATATTTGTCTTATTATATGGATGCCAGGCATGGTCTGAGGCTCGTACTATGTGTATGGTCATGTCTGCTATACAAACAATACACAAAATAAATTGAGGACTTGGCAAACAAGCTACAGCATATTGTCGAAATATCAAACAAACCCCAAAAACATAGATGATGGGTCGGTCAGTGGCCTAGATGATGGGTTTTGGGGAGTATGATAAAGTTTGGCAGACCAATTTTTAAAACTGTCATAAAATAAAATGGACAATTCTAAGAATTGAATACATTTAGACAATTTCTTGAAAATACTTGATTCATAGAATATATGTCTTTAGTCCCATACATTATCTTCGGAAGTTACAGTTTTCTTTTTCAAACTTCCTCTGTTTGACATTATCAATCTCAATCTGATTAACTAAATTCCCCTGACAGATTCCGTCCGTATCTTTGCATCACAAACTTTCGTAAGAATTGCTTTCTTTCAGATATATCAAAGGTGCAGTATTTACTTGTCTGAATGCTTTATTTATTTTTAATCAATTCAAAACCCCTCCCAGCTCAGCCACTGCTTTAAATATTTCTATAGATATTATGATTTATTTGCAATGGTAATGGAAATTTTGCTCTCAGCATTTTATTTGTTGCTATCAAGATGGGTTAGTGTTGCAAAGCGTCCATTTCATTTGTTGCTAACAAGCTCGTTTAGTGTTGCATAATATTTCAAGGCATTGCTAGAAAATCAATTTAAATTACAAAATGGCAGCAAAATTAATTTATATAATTAAAGTTGGTATGAGTAACGAATTGCTAAGCTACTTTAAACCCTGTGAAAAAGTATCTCAATATACTCATATACAGTCATACGATACATGTGGCAAGTTTATGAGTGTGTGCGTGTGATCCATGCTTCTTGGCTACAATCTCTCTTGGCGTACAATGAGCATAACGTGCCACTCGTATGTCACGTGCCACCTCAGTAAATTGTAATAAAACTTAACCAACATGTGTCTTGGCGACATCTAATAGATACAAGTGGCAACCGACAACCAAGGAAAAACATCTAGAAACCGCCAAAAGCAGCAAAAGGACCCCAAAACAAAAAAAAGGAAACCTAATAAATGTATGTTTATATATAGAAGATAAATGGATGAGTTACGAAAGTTGTACGATAAATTGGGTAAAGAAAATATATACTATATGTGCATTTAAAATGTTACTAAGATTGAAAACGATGTGAGTTATTGGCAGGTTGCACATATGGTATATGTACTATACAAAAGTACATAAGTTTAGAAACTGCATTGTGAATTGGAAGAAATAAAATTTAGCTGAGGAACAACTTTTGGAAATCGGTAGATAGCTTTAGGTGCCATTTTTTTGTTTTGAAACAGAATTTCTTAAAGCAGCTTTTGGATAAGGCCAAATAATAATGAAGTCAATCAAAATTCGTATTTATCTTGTCCTGACAGACGTATAAAGACATATAACGGGCAGCAGAAAGTCTCTCCGCCCGCTGTCGAGTCTGTCTTTTTGTCTGTCCATAAGAACCAAGTAATCTGGAAGTCTATAAGAGCTCAAGTTCCCTGCTTTTCGTAGTTAGTTGCAGTATTCAATCGTAGGAGAATTTGCATAGTTGTTATGAAAAGTATGTAGTAGTATCCAAAAATGATTAAAATTACTTTTTTATTACTCCCTTCCCAATCATGAAGCTTTATGTGAGACGTTCTGTGAATACCCTGCCAAAATGGATAGGTATAAAATTCGTTCATAAATCGTAGGTATACTGTGAATCGTAACAAACGCTTTTAAAGTTAAAATTAGAAATAGACCAACTATTTTAAAGCCTTCTTTAGGTGAACAATTTATAAAAATTCTTAGGAAATTAAATTTTTGCTTTTATCATTCTCAATAGATTGGTCAGGAATAAGTAAATTATGAAAGAGGATTTATTTAAGTTGGTATGATGGCATTGGTAGACATTTTTTTTTACAAAAAGCCAAGCTTTTATGGGACTTGAAATTTAAAACTTTTAAAATAAGTATAAATTCAATAATTCTCTGCTCCTTACTGAAAATTATTTTGACAAAGAATTTAACGCTTTGCAAAGTTTACACTGGAAAATTATGTCACTCTTGTCTAGATTTGAATTGTTACATTAAACAATTTTAACATATTAAAATATTTTGAATTTTCTTAAAAATTCTGTAAAATATTTGATTTCTACGATGTATTGAAATTTAAACCAGAGATGCCAAATCTATAGTTGGGATGGGCGCTACCGATCCGATATATTTAATATCGAAGTACATACTGAATTTTCGATATCGTTATTTTGGTTCTAGATTAATCGTCGATCCAATACCAATCTGTTTAGTATCACTATCGAGATAAATTTTAGTGGCTGCCCATGCGATATTCTGGTCTGGCTTGGGAAATTGCAAAAAATAATAGAGCGAACTCAGTAAGTAAAATGAACCACCGCTGTAATAA